>PQVD01003001.1:0-15426 GCA_003012265.1 Setaria equina
CTGATTTTCTAAAATTACTTAATCGTAAAGATTTTGAATCTCCATCAGAAAGTGTTATTGCACCACTGTCGCTTGACTCGTTTAGCAGTGTCACAGTAGTCCGTTTAGAATCGACATCTGAGATGGTTTTAACTGTCCTGTCAAATTATATAATTATAGAAAACAAAAAAGAGAAAAGTTTGATTTTAACAATACATCTATACTATTTTAACGAAACTATCAGTAAGTAATAATACCTTGGCAGCATTTCAGGATAGACCGAAAAAAACTTGCTAATTAAAGTCTTAAATTATGCTGATAAAAATTTTGTTAAAATTTAACAGCAAAATTCAATACTGTTTTTGGTCCATTAAGGAAGCGATAGAATTATTATAAGTGGTAGAAAATGATGAATTGATGCTTCGTCTGGCAACTTTTGACGTACGAATTGGTGAATATTCAATATCCGAATTTTCGGCATTTTGATTATCCGACACTGAAACAGTTCACTTAGATACCATACAGAAATTTGTGAGAAAAGAAAACAAAAGAATTCCCGGTATTTGATTTCTGGAAAAAGTGTATCAATTAAAGCAATAAACTGTAATTTTTAATCATGACAGAATAAAGTGATTGATATCTGTCCGCTTCAGATTCTTCAACTATATGAATCAGAGAAAAATCATTGTCAAAAACTTTATGATTCACTTAGATTATTTATTCTGAATAGTTCCATCTTTTCGCATAAAAATTTGTTTTTTCCATGTCATATTTGCTGCAGAGGAAAAAATTTTTTTCTTCAATTTACCATCGGACAAAGTTGTTAGTTAAAAGTTAACCGATTTTATTACTCTGACTCAAATTTGAGTGCCCATTAAATTTTTACACTGTTAAATAAACTTTATTCTCTGTTGGAAAAACATCTTTTATGGGTCGAAAAGTAACCAAAAACAGTTTAACTTCATTGAAATAAGGCTAACTTCTTGTAGAAGAAGAAAAATAATACAAAGAATTTTTGAAAAAAAAGACATGAAACTCTGAAAGCAAGAACTGATCGGTGGCTTGAGGTGAGTCGCTAAAAAAACACTTATCATTGTAGTATAATAGCTTTATTTTCTACGAAACTGTCATTCAAATGAATAACATTTTAAGAAATAATTTATAAACAAAGAGAAGAAAAAAAACTTTCGAATTTCGTGTTGAGATTTTGTCAGTAAAAACGAGCAATGTAATAGTAATGCAATTGCAAAAACATAGAAATAAACAAGCTAAAATTATTCAAAATAATTTTATAAGAAAAATTTAGGTTCTTTTGATTTAGTATTCAAACGGTAGGCATGTAATGGTGCTATTAAAGATAATATGAAGGCCACTTTCCCAAGCAAATAGTAATGCAATGCTTGTGAAAATTAATCAAATTATAGATAGTTTCGAAAATATGTAATTGATCAATCGATTATTTGGGGAAATTTTGATACTATTAAAGTGGAAGCATAAATGGCGTTAATAGCGTAGGCTAATTGGCGGTGACAAGGTTTAAAGTTTAGGACGATGATAATGAATTAAAATATCCCATGCAAGTTATTTCACTTCATTTTTACGCTGTAATGAATTGAAATTTTCAAAAAGCATTTTTAGAGACACTCGTCTATAGCTAAAATTAAATTGGCTTGAACTTTAAAAAAGTTTTAACACAAAGAGAATAAAATTAATTCTTTTTTTCTTCAAACGAACGTAACAGCAAAAGAATAAGGATTAGCAAATAGACTAGAAAATAGAACACGAATATATAAGAAAGACCTGTATGAGTAGACGAATACAGTATAAGATAGCATTACATACAACAAAATGGTCAATGTATCTAAAAATCAACAAAAGCACCAATTAAAATTTAAAATTTGAACTTCTTATTTTGCAGTAGTAAAAACATTCCTTTTAAATTTCTTAGCTAATCATTGCTTACCATATGCGTCAACAAACAAATAAGTTCAAATAAGTTTGAAACTTAGATCTAGATTTCAATTTAGACTTCAATTTATTAAAATTCGTAAAGTTTAACTCTGTAAGAATAGGTCTTGGTTGCAATGACTTAAAAATCAGAAAAGACAAACAGACTATTCCAACGACAAAAAAAATTTGGAACGAATTAAATTTACATCTTACATAATATTTTATCATAGTTATTAAATTCTGACAATCATTGATTAGTGAAGCCAATTAAGAATTTACAAATTAGTACTTGCCAACTTCTTCAGTTAAGTTTTTTAATAAAACTCTAAAACAAAAGCCAAATTGATGAACATAAATTACTTCCTGAAATATTTGTTTCAATATTTTGTTAGCTTTACTTTTTTTAACTTAAAAAAACTTCAAGTAATTGGCTATCATGTTCTTTAGTTTGAAAATGGGAAAACTGTAGAATATTTGAAAGCGGTTATCAACCAATTAGTTAGCAGTCGCTATTAGTTTGAATTTATGATTCCCTAGGTAATTGAAATTTGACTTTTTGAAAGAATTAAAGAAAAAGTAAGCAGCAGTAAAATTCCGAGAAGTCTACGAAATTGGGAAAAGTATTTTATTCATATAATATTTCTATGAATTGTTGAGAAAAATATTCTTTGTTTTCCTTGACAAATAGCACTGAATATCTTCAGAAAAACAAAACGACAATCGTTTAGTTGAAATTTTTAGGTACTAATACACAATTTAAAGTTATATCGGACGATAAAAGTATGTATGTAGACAGTAACTATACATATTGCTTGTTCATTAAATTAAAACAATAGCACATTATCCTTGTACAACATCTTTGGTGGACATCACTGATGAAAGTGTTGAATTCGCGGTACTTCTATTCATTTCTCCGCTACTCTTTCACTTTTTAAAATTATCTTTCATCCTTCTATGTCTCAACATATGGCAGAAGCAGTAGCGGTTTTCAATGGTTTCAAGAAAATAAAAAGTTAATAAGTGAAACTACGACGCATTAACTCTTTATTTATGGACATAATTGTTTACAAAGACGTAATTTTGCTAATGAAATAGAACAAAAAATGAGGACATCGGCTCACTTCAGAAATTTTATCTTCAAACTCTTCCCAAGTTCGTATACTCGGAAATAAAAATTTTGATACCAGAAATGCCATTTTCAGATCAGATTTCTTTCCCGGCTCAAATATTAGCACTGCAGATTTGACTACCTGACATGGAGTAATGAGGCACTGTGTATTTTGAAAACGGAAGCACACAGAAGCAGCGAAAGTTAATGTTCAGCCATCAACATCACTGACGCCCAGACAATAACAACACTAATGATTATTAATTAGCAAAGATAAGATTTGTTGCACAAATGATTTTCCCTTTATAGCAATTGAAATTAAGCGACAGGCTATGATAAATCATTTTGATTTTCAAGAGACAAACGTATAAAAGCAACATCGGCAAGGCAGGAACAACAACAATAACAACAATAACAACAACAACAACAACAATAGGAACAGTAGAAAATGGCATTAACTGAATTGAATGATTAACTTGCCCAATTCAATCTTCATTGTTTCGATATTTGTTAGATAATTTTTTTGAAATTTTATTTCAAGAGACATCTTCTAATGGAAAATTCTTATTATCTTCCTTTTTACAAAAAAGCAAAAATACATTTTATTGAGCATGTTGATAAAAAGATTCACATAAGAATTATTAGCATGAGAAGCAACAACTAACATTTATAAGCTTTAGGATAGCAATTTTAGAATACAAAAATGAAAGTTTTCGACTACTTTCCTCTTACAAAACTTTTTTTAAAATTTGGTAAAATAATAACATTTCTGGTTTCCAGACTCAAGAATTTCTGAATCAAAAATCTTCAACCACTTTCTGAATTAGCTTATTAAGTCTACAATGATTTTACTCATGATGTTGATTTCATGCTAACATAAATGATTAATTACATGCACAAAAAAGCTGGTTAGTGAAACTGAAACCAAACGTACTCAGTGAATCAGCAAGAAAAAGGTTGAAAAAAGGTGGCATGACGTTTGAGAATAAATCAAGTGAATTATTTTACAAAATGCCTCATTCTATGAAATTTCCTTCTGAACTTTTTCCACAGCCACAATACTAGCGGCTAACTTCACATACATTCCTTCCAAATTTTCAATATTTAAGCAACTCAAGCTACACACCAGTTCAGCACATAAATATATAGATGTCTAGAAGTCAGTCCATAAGACACCGGTAGGGGTTCTCAGAGTTGATGACGGTACTGGTGGAGTTTTGTCGTTGATTTCATCTTTGGAAGCGCAGGATGTTCGAGAAGAAGCGGATTCATCCGCATAAGGTAATGTTTCGACACTTTCTTTCATGCATGCTTCAGTGACTGGCTGTGATGGCAGCACTGAATCCGGCGAGGATTTCAAACTAACCGTTAATGGTGGAGGAGGAGGTGGTGGTGGTGGCGGAAAATCATCAGCATTATTTGAATCGGTCAATTCATTTTGAAGAATAGTTATTTCCTTACTTCTCGAATGTTCTTCCTCTTTTCCAGTTTCCGAACATCGCCCCAGTTCTGTTTCGGTATTAAAATCAAAATTTATATTTTTAAATGTGCGATCATTCTCTTTTACATCTTCCATCCTCTCCTGCTGTCTTTCATTGTCATCATCTACCATATACAATGCTTCTTCATCACCACCATTTAAATTAGGCTGTGAAACAGCAGAAATTTGTTGTCGTTCGCTTTTCGTACTCGGCGGAATATTAAAACGAACAGGCTGAGTTTGCCTACGTGGATCTCCACGACGTCCACGTTTTGCAATTGCAGACTTCTCGACATTTCGTCTTCGCAGCAAGTACTCCAAAACATCTCCAGAGTCGGGAGTGGAAGGTGATAAAGAATGGTCTTGAGAAGAGAAGTTACTTGGTGATGGTAATCGCTTTTTAGGTACCAGATCTAAAGATTTTCTTCTTCTCAAGCTGTCTGGACTGCGTGAGCCTGATAACGATCTATGTAAGTTGCTACTTTCCACAGTACTGGCTAGTGCTTCTGAAACCGTGTTTCTATTACTGGTATCTTTAAATGTTGAAAAAGAACCTTCAGCACACATTTCCGTAGATATATTGCGCATTGTTAACACATATGGAATATCGCTGTTGAAGAGGTGACACTTTTGAATTTCCGGATGATCCTCACTTTGTACCGAAATCAGGGCTGGACGGTTCAGTTCACGGATAGTTGTTGCTGCCGAGGATGGAAGAAATGTTTCTTTTTGAAGGTTTACTACCGGATGACTCGGTTTTGATTCCAATGTGCTGGAAACAGAAAATAATTCTGTGAAACCAGCTTCTGGACTGCCAACAAGGTTCTTCGGTTTCGGAGGTACCACCGGCTTCGGTTTTCGTTCTCGATAACCTTCTGGAGTAATTACCAAATTCTCCTTGGTTATAACTTTACCCGACAATGGTCCAATTGCACCATAAGTTTTGGGAATTTGCTGTGGTTGAGCTATTGTCATATAACTCTGACCACTATCTGGAGCATGGCTGAAGCTAACGTTACTGTAAATGTTCTCACGGTGAACTGGGCTCTCCTCATCTGGGATTATCTTGGGCCTCTGCAAGATAGTACCTTTCGATGTATACACAATTTTTGAATGTTTCGGTTGCATTTCTTTAGGATGTGAAGAAACAGGTTGAGGTTCACTGGTTGTGGGCCATCGATTTGCCTTCATAGGTGTATGAACGAGAGTGGACGGTGCAGCAGGTACCTTTGAAGTTCTGCTGACTTCTTTCTTACCGCTTAGTCTTTTATGCTCATCCAGATTAACATTTGGACCATCGATCTCGATAGGTACCAATTTCTGGTGTAACGGATATTCTGCATATGAAGCTGGTGCCGAAGAAGGATGTCTTTTTTCAACATAGAATCGTCGATGAGAACCTGCACTGCTAGTTTCAGCTAGACTAGCTTTAGAACAACCTGAAGTCTCTTGTTGAATGTTCACTGCCGCTACTTTCCTCGCACTACCAAACCGTTTTTCTCCGTAAGGATCCTCATCATCCGTGGTGTTTGGCGTAGAACGTGTATTTGAAACGACCTTCTTGACAATAACGTTACCAACACGTTTGGCAGTGAAGGTAGTTGCATAAACAGGATTCATAGGAACAGCCTGGATATCGGAGTGTGCTGATCGCAGTTCATTATCAGATAATTTGTAGGAACCTTCGCTAATATTATCGTAATCACGGGGTGGTTGATGCAGCTCCAGGAAATTGTCACCAGATGCTGACTTGGGCGGGCACTCACATTTAAGCTCAAATTCACGACAAACAACTTGTACATCATCACCGAGCACATTAGGCAATGATACCGATGTGATGGTATCATTGTCTGATGCATCAGCGACATTTCCTGAGTTACCTGTTACCGCTACTGCTCCTGCTTTTACAGATTTCTGTGTAGACGATTGCAGAGATCTAAAATCAGAAAGTTGCTCTCTGCAACGCGAATTCATGGTACCACCACCAGCCATTGAGCATACATCATTGCTTTCCATATCACTCAGACACATGCGCTCACCATTCACCGCCGCAGCACTACTGTTATTGGGATAGTTCTGTGAACTTCGGTGGCGATGATTGCGAGCACTGGTAGTGGCACCATGGCTACCCAGAGGTACTGCACCGGGAAAATAATTCATCGTACCTGCTATCATTGGTTGCTGACCTGCTTCTCGACCACGGCTCTGACTACTTACACGTGAACCACGGCTTATCGACCGTTCTCCATTCATACCATGTATTGGTACAGTTCTAGAAGGTAATGTTCGGGAACCAATCAGATTCACTGATCGTTCGCTTACCGTTGCATAAGCAGGATGATTGCTATCAAAAAATGCAGGCCGGGACAATCGACCATTAGATGAGGATGAAAGTCCTGACTTAATTGGCCTAAAAAAAGATTTCGTCAAAGTCCTTCTTAATTGTTCATTCTTAAAACATTTCCATAAAAAAACTTTTTGCATTCCACAAACCTCGTAAACGGCTCACGTCGTTTTCGATGCTCTCGAACGTAATCAATTAATTGTTTTTGAGTCCTACCTTGATACCTGCAAAGAAAGGAAGGAGAAAAAGTTTCTCGATGAACCCTGAATTTAGAAATATGTAATATTTCTAAACAGCTCTTATGAAATCCTATGACAATTTATTCTAAAATGAAAAGGAAAGAAAAGAAACACTTTAACAAGAATCTTCTCATGCATGGAGGAAGAACATATCTTCGGGAGTAAACTCTCAGAACAATATCACATGCCTCACCAACGTGATAACAGAAATTCAAAACACATACCTGAAAGCGGAGCCTTTGCTGAAGAAACGTCCTTCACGAGTTTTTTTCATTGGCAATACTTCAATACATCGGAAAAATGTATGGTGTTCCACGCATTTTTTCCAGAAATTTTTGCACTCATTTCTACTTTCAAACAAAAATTCGATCGTTTCCTTGTAATACTGCTGCAATAAATTTTGTTCAATCAATTCCCTTAACTTGTCTAAAATTCTAGTTTATGTATTTCTCTTCTGAATCCGGTAACTACTCCCCTGTACTCTGAAGCATAGATCCCCTGCAAAACAAGGAAATATATATATTCGTAGTGGCCAATGGACATAATTTTAGCCAGTTAACAAAAATTTCGTTTGAAAAAGTTTGATTTTCAAACTTTTACAAGTGATAAAAATTCTTTAAATAAATTTAAATATTTAGCTAATATCCAAAAAGATGCAGAACTTTGTTTCAGAACGTTCTGACTTACATAGCTCTCCGAGTGTAACTTTATTAGCAGTTTCCGACGCTTAAACGAAAGCTTCCGGATTTTAGCCCAAGAGAAAGTAGAAACGCATTGAAGTTGATGGAAGACTCGAATACCCATGTGAGCAATTGTTAAACTTACTTCGGTACCTTCCACATCCTGAAACTTCATTGTATTGAGATTGCTAACATAACATACAAATTAGTTCTAAACTGACCAACCAAATTTTATGTTAGTTCAATTTAATTGTGTGCAAAAAATTCTTCTGAAGGAAAGAGAAGTAATGTTAATTACTATAATGATTCATGCAAGAAGCCTTCAAAGATAGCAGTTGTGAGGCAGCTTCATGTTGACAGAGATANNTTTTTATAGAAGCAGTAAAAATAAGTAAAGCATACCTTGGCAGCGTGTAGCTTCACGCCATAGTAATCACAACGTCGTGCCGTTTCAAGAAGGATCAAATCACTTTCACCAGGACTCATACCACTACAATTTTTATATTAGAAAACTTCAAATATGCAAATGAAATAAAAAATTTTGAAAATTTTTGGATTTCTATTTGTGTTATGCACTACATGAGTAAAGCAAAACTTTTAATGTATTGCAATCATTAAGCTATGATTTGCTATCTTATCCTTGACATTTATATCATTAAATTTAAGCTATAATTTCTGCAATGGATCAAGGAATCGATATATAATCATATGACACTTTATTCCTATTAAAATCTCGCTTTACAGAAAAAAAAAATTTATTTTTTATCATTAAATTTGCACTTTTCTTCAGGAAGACTGAAATATTTTAAAATGCATACATTAATTTCATATGATTTTCCATAACTTTTCTCTGAAAGTCAGCGCTCTGATTAGGTATAAAACGAGCACTTGACAGGTAACTATCGTCAGGATAGTCTTCCGGGGCAAAATCACCACAATCCGACTGGACAATATATGAAGCCAGAAGGGCAGCCGTATTTTCGTTGCATAAAAGTTCACCCATTGCAAGATCTCTTTTAATTTGCAAAGCAAATAAATATCTACAAGAGGATGGATTACTGTCTCTGAATCAATGATGTTTGTACATTAAGTCATTTAGGCAGAAAAAACTTTCGAGAAAATGCTGTAAGTAGTCTGCAAATTTGGGCAGAAAAGGAAGTGCGGAATAAAATAAAGCTAAAATAAATGAACTTCATTTTAATTAAAAAAAAAGAAAAAATTTTCACAAGGTAAACTTTGATGAAAAAAAAAAAACTAAAATTATAATTTCGGATGGATTGTAATAGACTTATTTAAGCTAAGATATTATCGAACGAATGAATGACTTTTTTTGTAACTTTCCATAAAAATTATTGAAAGAGCAAAATTAAAAAATAGTTCTGACCTCGTATATTCCTCGACAAGGTCCGCTGGATTCGGTGTATAAAACTTAACGATAAAATAGAAGCGAGCATCGCTATGGGTTGTTGTGATTTGCCGTAAGATAGGCTTATCTTTATCCAACCAACACTAAAAGTTCAAAGCATACATATATTTATGAGGGGAAAGATAACGAATGATTTAATGAAGTGATTTCAGTCTAAATATTCAATTGTTGTTTGATAAATGATAGCATCAGCGAAATGACACATACGCGATTGCCATAGCAGTCGGTGAATTCAAGGCTGAAATAATCACATTCCAGTAGATTTAAATGGCGGCATACTTCGTCGAATAATGCTTGTCCAAGCGCCTTATGCTGTAAAATTAGCTCATTTTAGTAATTAATTTTATCTAATTTAATGCAGTTTAAATCTCAGCTGAGTAATACATAATAGTGTCCATTTGCTTGGTCATTGAAGATAAGTTCTATCCATATTTCGGATGTTGCTAATCTCCTTGTCTAATTTAATTAATTGAAACTCAAAAATTAATGGGAAACAAATGGTGTATGCTTACGCCAAGATGAAATACGCCAACAGAATCATCAAGCATGCGAACTTTGATACACATCAATTTGCCACGACGATTATCCATTCCAGGTGGTGGTGGTGCACCAACTCCTTTCGGTATAATCCCACTACCTGGGCCACCCATACTTGACCTGTTTGTAATGAAATTAGATTTGATAAAAATCTGAATTTACTAAATTATTTATGGTTAATCGATTGAATTTTCATCCCTGAATAGATATAGGAATTGGCTATACTATGACATTCAATTTTTAGCAGAACATAAAATGAAAAATTTAAATCTATTACCATTACATTATTATTACTTGTTTCAGACTACATATCTGAGAAAGATCTATCATACTGTTAGTAAATTAGGAAGAACTAAAGTCCCTTCAAAAAAAAACCACGTGAAGGAAAACAATGCAAAAATTTTTCAGTAAAAAAAAAAAGTTTTTTTATAGCGTTAAATTCCTAGTGCGTTTACTTTCTAAAAAAAAAATTTACAATTTCTACAATTTTTTAGGGACAAATTCAGTTTTCTAAATGTATTTTCAATATTTTGGGTATTTTATTGATGCTGAATAAAGAAACAAAAAAGTAGATTTAAATATAACTTTGATATCCTTGCTAATTATTGAAAACATGCCATTAAAACATTAACTAATTCTATTATAGATAAATACTTACATCTGGTGGAAGCGAAACTTTTACATGAACATATTAAAAAACTGTGAATATAAAAATGTTGGAAATAAACATGAAAAAAAAACAATGTGGAAAAATGTGGAAAATTCGATCGGACATCTTGATCATTAACTTTTAAAAGACTGAAATGCTTCAAACTCCTATTTATTACATTCTTCCCTTTCAGTCTCAATTTTCAATCTACATAAAGAGGATGAGAAACTTCCTGAACATATAATTTTGTTTAGGGGAAAATTTAAATTTTTTAGAAAAAAGAAAAGAAATAAGACTAAACATTTAAATCTGCACTTCTGGGAATTTCAAAAAAGCTCACGGCGAAAGAAATTCCTTGCAAAGCCATTCTCAGGTTAATATAATCCAACTTTAACTTTTCCTGCAGCACTTTGGAAGATTTAAATTGACATCCTGCTAAGTATGCGAAAAATTGCATAATTATTGATTTCCTTTTCAATTAATCAAAAAAAAGATTATTTAAGTAAATTTTTTCTTTTTTTTCTGAGAAAGGAAAGTAATAAAAAAGAAGGAATGTTTCGAAGAACTCGTTCCGGCGAAAATGGACAATTTTATTAGCATCAAATAAACGAATTAAATCTTAAATGAGTTAATTTAAATATCCTAATTCGATATTGAGACAAACCAAAAGAAGCTCTAAATCTAAAAAAAAAAAAGAAAAAAAAAACAATATTTAGAAATTTCAGCGGGCAATATTAAATGGTAAGGACTCATCTTTTTCCATACGACTTGTTCATATCATGAGCATTGCATTTGTACACTACTCACGAAGCAATTAAATTGAGTTTTAATTCTAGTTGCGAAAACTTGATATAGTTGTGGAAATTTAAAAAATTATTAAAAATTGACAGCTCGAGAAAAAAACTATTATAAACTTTCAGACAGTGAAGAAAAATGACAGGACTTTCATTCTCAAACAATAAATTCTCGAAATCTTCTAGAACGAAGATGGGTATTTTGGAAAAAAAGCAAACCACTAATAGTAAATAAGCAAAAAAAGTTCCAAAGAAAATAAGGGTGTGATCTTTGATAAAAATGAGATAAGAGAAAAGGAGAGAGAGAGAGAAGGAAGGATTGTTTTGAATGAAAATTGAACTTAAAACAAAAACCAAATGATAATAGAAGTCAGTTGCGGATAAGATTCAGAATATCTCCTCAGAAGAACAACAGCTGCAACTGCAGTAGCAGTAGCATCAAGTTGCTTGCTCTCGAGATCATCATCACAAACCACCGACCACCTCCACTATCTGATGGAACCAGCCGAAACAAAACCGGAACGAAATATCTCTTTAGCTTACGAAATGCTTTTAAATTATCACCATCCTATTGCTATGCTCCCATCTGCATTTGAAAATATCATCTTTCATCTTCTCTTATTTCAGTTCTCGAACTTCTTTCCCACAAGAAGAAGCTTAGAGAAACCGAGGGACTATTTTACAGCAGTAAACACTTGACACCGCCATCACTTACACATGCAGTCACTTATTTCACTAAAAGTTTAATCTATCAACAATCAACAATGACAATTTTGTTCCAAAACATTCCATGCTCATTACGAATTTCAGGAAGAATCTCTAGTGGAGAAAAAAATACGTCCATTTCCTTGAAGAATACTTTTCAATGGGAAGTTTTTTATTAGATTTGAATAACATTCCATCACACTTACATATGTTTCGTAAACAATACCTGAGTTTAAAAATAAAAATTGAAACAAATTTGAAAAAATAAAAAATGACAAAACTAAAAATTGGCAATTTATCAGTGTAAGAATAAAAAAAAAAAAAAAATTAAATCGCACCGTATTTGACCAGGTGGAATCTGCCGTAAGCTCATGTTATGATTATAGCATCTGTCTGAGTGTCTTTCATTCCTGAAAAAAAAGGCACACATTATGAATTTATGATTGCTTAGGATATGTTGAAGAGCGAGTGGAATAATATTAGCATATTCTATAAATCATAAATTTGTTCTCCAAAGAATTGGCAAAATCAACAAATGATAATATAATCAGACAGATAATAAAAAGTATGAGACAGATGACAAGCAATCATTCACTAGGCTCAGGACCTATTCGAGAAGTTTAATCCAACTAGTTAATGACAATGACAAAAAAAACTTGAAGCAACAATTTTTTCCGACATCTCTTCCTTCCATGTTTTATTATTTCAACCATTCGACGACAATGATAAGAATCACGATTGGAGCATTTCATTATAGATATTCGTAAGAAGTTCCAGAAATACAGAAGGACATTTCGCTTCCTTTTATTATCTATTAATTTGTAGTCAGTTGTAATGTTGAATTTTGACAAGCATAAAAAAAAAACCTTTAAACTTTCCCTTTGCATAATTGAGCCATATTTGCTGAGCGCTACAACAAGGTTGATAAGGACGATATTTTTGTAGCAGTTCATTGGTATCACACACAAAAAGAAACGATTATACACTTATCATGCTTAACGGCGGTTTTCTACAATAATTTTTTGAACTATAATTGATTAGAAAGAAGTCACGGGTACATTAGGCTCACTGATAATAACAACAAAAAAGTTCCATTTCTAATTAATGCCGAAAAGTTTTACATTTTAGAAAGGATTCTGTGCTATCGATCTAATATGAATAGAAGTTTTCATTTCCAAATAATACTGGCAGCATTAATGGCATAAATTAGTTATAAATCAATTTAATTAGTATAAAATTAATTTCTTCATATTTGGTGCTTTCAAAACCGAACTTTTTTGATTGTTGAATGTCGAAAATATCCTAATTAAAGACGATTTTCGGTCTAGAAATGAAGAAAAAAAAGGAAAGAAATTATAAGACAAGAGAAAACAAACAACTAAAGGATGAGGGAGAATATTTGGCTTTAATCTGTCGTTAAAACAGGTTATAAATGAAACAAGGAACTAGAAACTACTGTATAAATGAGCGGTGAAAGCGTAAAAAGTAAAGCAGAGGGAAGATAAACGAAAGAAACGTTCTTGCCAGAAGTTTACAGATGAATGATTTGTCACCGATGGCGACCTTGTACAGGTAAAAGAAGTTTGATGTCAATTAACAGCAACCCTTCCAGTTCTCTTTCTCTTCATGCATCACTTTTTATGCTATCTTCCAGCTTTTTATTTACTTTCAAAAAAAAAAAAAAAAATCTTCCTTTTTCTGTAATAGAAACTGCCATTCTTATCATTTTTCTTTCCCATAAAACATTCTTTATTTGATGGATTCTTTTCAAAATGTCTTTGTTTCATTATATTTGCCCAAATTTTGGAAATTTTCAGGTTTAACACAAAGTGTGGGGGACTGGAACGGAAATAAAAAAAGAAAATAAAATCTCGAAATTTTACAAAATTCCATTATGAAATAATTAGAATTGCGCAAGTTTGTCTCTAAAAAATTCATGATATTATTGGAACTTCAATTCTCATGTCATTTTTTTTTAAGCTGCTAATATCTTAGCGAATATTTCTCAATGTTTGAAATCAAACCAGATTTGAAAAGTCAAAGTAATTATAAATCTCAAAGCTTAAATTTTTTACTTTAAAGAAATTCTTTCCAGAAATATTCTGCCAATTTGTTTGATCGAACTGAGAAGAGATAAAGCTGTCTACAAGTGAGCCTTTGCCAAATAAATTGGTAAATTGTGTTCCAAGCTGTGAGATATAAAAATTTTTATTACTTCAAGAAGGAAATATTCTCATATTTAACGGTGGTGCATAAATTTATAGAAAGAGAGCTTTTGCGGATGATTTTTGTGGAAATGAAAATTGGTATCATAATTTAATCAAAAATAGTTTTTGAATTTAATAAAATCAAGAACTAGTGAAAGAAAGTAAGACAGGAAATGCAAAAAAAATTATGATAGAGGAATTCTAAAAAATACTGAAAAAAGACAAACACAATATTTCAATGATAGGATAAGCGAATTCCAAAAAGATGGGACATAGGATAAAGGCCTCAATTTTCTGGAAAATACTTAGTTACTTAGGAATCGATTACTACATGGGAAGCTTTTTGGAAGCAGCAAGTTATTGACGATTTTTTTTTTTAGCAATGTCTTTATAGCCATCGCTTATGGTTATTTCCTAGCCGATGAGGCAAAAGACATCGGGAATGAACAATAAGGTATGGTAGCATTTCAGTTTTTCAAATTTAATTAGAGGAGGAATAAGTGTGAAGTGCAAAAAGTAGAATTTATAGCTAAATTTAAGATATTAAATTTGTTTTTATTTGGGAATATGATTTCAGACCAAGACGTCAAATACCGAAATATGGAGATGAAATGCAAATATAATTTAAGATACCGATTAAATATAAATCTATTATTTAAAAATAAAATAAGACGCTTTCTTACCATAGTTAATATCAATCAATTACATACAGTCTATCCTTCTATCCTTTACTAATCTAACTCTGATTTATTAACTATCTGTAAGAAAAATACAATAAATGTTTGTTTACTCACCAAACTAAATAAAAATTGACATCAATTAATTTGATAAATTTTCAATCTTGCTATTAGCAATCAGATAGAAACGTACAATTTACATTTAAATACTTCAAAATCAAATTAATCGATAGGTGAACTTAACAGTAGTAGTTTATCCCTCTTCGAAATTAGAAAGGATTATTTTTCTCATCTAATAAATATTTAATTTGTTTAAAAAGAAAGAAAACCAAAATTAGTGCAAAAAACTTTGCTTAAAAATATTTGATCAATCAAATTGAAATTAAATTCGTGAAATATAGTAAACTTCGGTGAATTATCTTCATCATTTCAGTATTGAAATATTTCACTATATGGTAAACTTGCCAATAAGTTGTACTTTTCTTGCACGTCGAGAAGTTACACATAATTGTAGGTAAATAAAAAAAAATTTTTTAAGGATGTTTTCATCGAGTAACAGAAAAAGAGTTGAGGAAAATTGAAGTTAAAAGAGAGATAATTGACTTTTCTGTTATTGTTGATTGACAACTTTCGGTCCTTTGGAGGGGTTTA
>PQVD01003001.1:22479-50277 GCA_003012265.1 Setaria equina
TGGACCAAGTACGAGAATATCAAAAAGTGATACTGATGAGAGAAGATGGAAAAGAAGGAGTGGAAAAAATGTTTCGAGAATTCGAAAGTTTTGGTAACTTAATTATCTGAAAAAGTTTTCATCAACTAATTATCGTACAAATCAAATTTGGTAAGCTATACTTGAAAATATGATAAGTTGAGTAATTAACATTATCAGTGCTGTCTTCTAGGACATAAAACTGGTTCAAGATCAGCTAAATGCACTGCTCAGGTCAAAAAGTCACCGGATATATGTAGAACTGAGTTAAATTAAGTAAGTCATGAGAACTTTGAATTCATAGACTGAGTCATACTTACATAGCGTATAAAAATTACGGATCCAAGCTAATTTTGAGTTTTGCTCAAACTTTTGAAAATAATTGAAGGAGTTCCAGTACTCAGTTCAAAGCTCGTATGTGTCCAAGTACATCCGAATGCTTGAGAAAATTCTAAACATTGTGGGTGATATCTACAAGTTTGAAAATAACTTAAAATCAAGATAATAAAAGTCAAAGAAATTTGCTCTCTGAAAATTGCTTACCTAGTCTCGAAAATAAGAGACTATTTACTGTGTCAATAAGATTACCTTGATAATAAATGAACCGTTAGAATGAAGTAATGGTACCCTTACTTGCTATCCCAAAAAATCGTCAGGTAATATAAACTGATAATATTTAAAGTGGTTAAAATTTTAGATTATATGCCGGTTCAATTCTGAATACTCAGTCATCCAACCTGGATATGAAAAAGTTCTCATTTGTTTGGCTAATCTAATCAATTTTAATTGAATTTTTTATTATCAAATTATATTTTTCAATTTGATAAAATTGAAAAAAGATTTCTTAATAAATTAAAGAGACGAACTATATCTTACTGCTTTACTTTCTGACTAACTGATTGCATTTTTTTGGTAGCTCTGAATCCACAAATGTAAATAAGTAATTATGAAGTTCATCATTTTTTCATTTGTTGATAGCCTTCAAAGAGCAATAGATTTTATGGTTCAAATTTAGAGACGTTTAATTTCATTTTCCAATTAAACGGTATAATTTCGATTTGTTTGCTCCGAAGGTCCTCTTCAGGCTTTCTTTCTTTTTTTTGTTACTGTTTATCACTACTTTTTTTATAATATAGGTTTATGAATGGTATCACAATAGTAACATGATAAAAGATTAGAGTGTAGCAAATGATAGTAGTGATTGTGAAATCGGGTATCACTGATGATAGGGTGAATGAGCGCATATTATTTGACGACTTGCATTACAGTTCAATAACTAATTTTCGCAAGTTTTAATTTATAGGCTTTGTCTATTGTTTCTTCACTACTATTCATTTGCATTGGAAATTGATTACTGATTATCAGTCTCATGTATTTTCATAGCAATATTGGTTTCATAGCAATATACATGTATTTTTCATAGCAATACAATTGATGCTTATGGAAAATTTCGCCAAGTTTTTTAAGACACAGACATCTTCATTAGTCGATGTTTATTCATAAGTAATTGTAATTGAAAAGGCAGAAAAAAAAAAAATTTATTGAAATTCATACGACTTCTCACCATGAATGAGAATTCCGTCAAGTTTTTATCTATCCCAAGCAGCTGTCAAGAAGTATATTGTCTCGATAGCAATCTTTTAAGGACAGTTAGTCCTTTGCTTATACCTGTGTACTAAACACATATCTTTATTAAATATCGTAAATTCAAGGAAAAATAAAAGTACGAATGAAAATTCTTTAATAATTTTGGATGTGAACTACTTCTTACTGAAACGTAAAATAATTTTTTAATGAAAATGCTAATGAAATTAAGTTTGAAAATTTTTAAAGGCTATTGATGCACCAAGTCGTAATAATTAATCTCAATTTTACGGAAGAGGATTAAGCCACATTTCATTACTTTTGACTATTAGAATTATTTGTTGACAAACTGAGATTGATTATCAAGACTTGGAGTATCAATATCAACACCAATGTATATATATATATTTCTGAACCCAGTTCAATTCCATTGAGTAGCAACGTCACACATACCAAATTCTATGACTAAAAATGTTTTGATCCAGTGATAGAGGAAGTGATAACTTCCTGAATCATTCGATCATCGAGATCTCTTATCACTTGGGAAATATACAGATGCGTTTTTTACGTGTTTTCAATCACACTAACGGCCGTGTCGAGAAAAGTGCCTCCGAGAACAATTATATATGTACAGGGAAAGGGCGGACAGACGACGCATTCGACATTATGCTGAAGCAGTCAGTCCTTCTTTCCACTTCAAGCTGTTTGTTTCTTGATTGCTTTTCAAAATAATTTCAATTTTAAGGTGTTATTTGAAACGCGATATTTACGCTTAATGAATTATCACTTTTAACATAATTATCATTACAGTTTTTATCACATTAAATTATATCCGTTGATACGATCAATAAGTTGTATTACTCTGTGTACAAGTGTTATCATTTAACACTTCTTTCTCTCCACTTACATATTTTCTTATCTTCTTAAGGTGCTCTACTCCTTCGCTGCCATTTTAATTAAACGAATCATTTTTCGAACTACCAGTTTTTACTTTGAACAACCGTTTACTAGCACTTCAGTTCTTGTCCAAGTCTAAGCCTAAGAGGCAGTTAGATGTTATTCAAGAACAAAGATCACTCTCGTATTTCTTTCACAAACCACTCGTTGTTATCATGAACGACCTCATGATTATTTCATAATGCCCTATATTACATCAGTCATTCATCATTAACTGAAGACAAATTTCATTCGTCAATTAATTTAACTATACGTTGTGGAAACAGCATTAATTTCAAATCTTTCAGAAAAATATCTCCAAAGTGTGCTACCATCGATAAATGATAAGC
Organism: Setaria equina; assembly: GCA_003012265.1. Lineage (NCBI taxonomy): Eukaryota > Metazoa > Nematoda > Chromadorea > Rhabditida > Setariidae > Setaria > Setaria equina. Next base: position 25,368 of record PQVD01003001.1, read on the forward strand.
TTTTGTTATTTTGGAATTCTCACCTTATGCCACTAATTAAAGAGCTAAGAAACTTAACTAATTATTCATCGTTCAGTTAACTTCTATTTCTCACTTCTGTTGTTTTCTCAAGTTCAAATTATCTTTTTTTGGAATGTCTTCCAAAAACAGTTGGAGATTTATAAACAAATCAAACAGAAACCAATAAATTATTTTAAAATTTAATAAAATCTATGAAAATTCGCTCAAATTTACGATGCAAAAAGTTTCGTCACAGTAGCCTCAAACGATTCACACCATAATTTCTTCTTGATTTCGCAACATCTTCAAATTCTTCTACCTAACAAAATTTGGAAGTGTATGTTCTGCCCAAGCATTTTCTGCATTTTAATCTGTTTAATCCGTTCTATCATTTTGTTATCATTTATAAGACATTATTTACAACGTATTATGTACCATTTGACTTCAATTTTATCTTTTCCAATATTTTTGTTTCTTCCTAAAAAAAAATTTCTAAATTAATTAAAGCTTTAGCAGTTGGGAGTAAAATCATAAAATCACGAACATTTTTTTCAATTCATTTTTCATTCATTTTGATAACAAATATTTCCTTGGGCTTTTGGTCTTTTTCTTTTAAAAAATATTAAATTGCTTTAGAAATTGCTATAGAATAAATTTAATAAAAATTATTTTGCTGAAATAAAACAACACAATGTTGGTTGTTATAGATAGTACTGAGAATTACAATTTGATATTTTAATGAGGCGCGTTTATTCTCGGCTTATTTCACATAAGCTTCTTACAAATGATCCAACTGTTTCTGTTTCATTATTCAACTTCATATTATACTAGTGTATTGTTTTGTTTATCACTTGAAATCAATTGAAATATCAATATTTCGAAGCAATAGTAAAGCTGAATTAGCAAAACATTAACCAAACTTCCTTTGAATTTAGTCTCAAAAGATTCTAAAACACTAAGAATTGATATTTTCATCTAATTTAGCACAACAAAAATTTGATTAAGTAAGCAAATATTTTTAAAAATAAAAGTCACAGTTTCTAAAAAGATTTTTAGAAACTGTAAATTTTTACCAGTCGTTTTCTTTTAAAATCTCTCAGAAATTTTAGATTATTCGCTGCTTGAAAATGAGAGATTAGACAAACTTAAATCTATAAATCAGTGGTAAATCTACTTTTAATTCCTTTAAACCTTATCATTGTTTATTTGTTTCTTCGATACAATATCGAATATTTATCCTAGCACGAATTGACATCTTTATGAATATATTTCTCAAAATTTAAATTTAAAATAATTGAATTTTGAGGCCAATATTTACATATAAATGAAATATGAACTTTTAAATGTTTTTCATCGATGAACTTCACATTTCTAATATTGGTGTTATTGTAAGATATGTGACTTCATATACGAACCACTGAAAAATTCTGAAAATTTACTAATTTTTTCATGATTTTGTAATAAATGAAGTAAGAGCCATTCTTCTTCCTCAACTGCAGCTCATAACAATAAAGTCAATAATTGAAATTAAGGAAAAATATAAAATAACTTCACGAATTCTCAGTTAGTTCCAGTTTTTCTATTTATATTGCAATTTCATTTTTTTAAAAAATTTATGTTATAATTAATGACTAGTATAAACATCATATTTCTGGAGTCATAATTCTGATTTACTAGCTATTTTTCATCTCCAAATAGAGCCATCTAAGGTATACTTTCATTTATACAAACTTCTTTTATATTCATATCTCACTGTCTGATCAATGTTTGAACCGAATGAAAATTCATTCTGCTGTTCTTATAGAATGGTTCAAAGTGACTACTGCGATACAACTTAAACGTGCATTATCATTCTGCTGAAAATATTTCAAAACACGACGGATGAACGAATTTTGTATTTTTGAATTGAAGTCATCAGATGACAGAACAGTAAGGGTTGAAACAATAAAATCAGCAGCGAGAACAATAAGTCCATGTCTAATAGCGAAATATATGCTGGTGAATGTACAGATGCAATGGATGTTTCGTTGGTTTTGGACCCTAAAAAACTGCAAGATAATATGAATCAGAGATTTTGTGATGTGGAAGAAGAGCGACAAGTTGACAAAAATACCGTGGAGAATGGTTTCAGTAAAGGTGTAATGACGAAACTTTTATCAAAAAGCTATCAGGATTTGCCATGCATTACTGGAAGAACGAAGTTCTCACTTCACAGCTTGCGAATTAGGCATGAACGGTATTTCTCTGCATTGCTTTTCAATAAAATAAAATCACATTTAGCATAATATCAGTTGATAAAATGAATCACCTTGACTATTTTTAAATTTTTCAGACTTTTGGGTAACACCACCACCTCGATCTTAAACACTGATCAACAGATCTTTCCCCTATCTTGAATATCTCATTTTATTACTATAATCATTCATTTTGCAGCTTAGCATTTGCATGAAAAGTTTGCACGACATTCTAAAACTTTGCGTTAAGATAGGATGAAAAGAGTGATTGTAGAAGTTTGTATACTTTCTTAGCCAGAAGTTTCTTTTTCCAAATGAAAGTGAAAATATGTCTTATAGATATTTTTTTTAATTAGACCATTTCTTAACAGAATTAAAGCTAATATCATCTTGACTGATATGATCAGTAATTTGATGTCATCTCATGGTCTTGGAAAATCAGAATCTATGAGTGTTACGTATTAATTGCCGTTACTCGCTATTATTAACAATCTTGATATCCTGAACTCTAATTCTGATTTAGAATAATTTGATCACTGAACAAAATATATTGTGCACATAAAAGTGCAAACAATCACCGGTTAATAGAAGTAAAAAAGGAAGCATTGAAGGCATAGAAGAATTAATACACAGAATATCAAAAAGTATTGGCCCATTTTTCTCACAAATTGTCAGTTCCACTTTTTATTCCTTATTAGACTTTTGCAGAATTATTGTAGCAATCATAAGTTGAGCAATGGGAAATATTATTTTAAAAAATGAGAAATAGTTTGGCAGATTGGAATTATGTCGCTGATGACATGGCCGATATCGCCAACTGGAACAAAATGAAACCAGCGAAGGAATTATTTAATATTCTTTTAGTTTGAAAATTTCAATTTTGCCAAGCATTATATTTGTATTCATTGCTGATAAAAAAGAAGTTCGAATTAGGAACGAAAAGTATTTTTTTATTTCTTTTCTATTTTCCCTCGACATTTATGGTGCACACAAAAGTTTCATTTAAGAAAAGGTTCTCATAAAATTCAATCTTTTTTGTGCGCAATTTTAAGAATGTTTTTTTTTTTTAAATAATTTATGATCCGGAAAATATGAAACACAAGAGAAAGAAGGTGGGGGAAGTTAAAAGAATAGAACTAGTAAAGGAATTAATTTTAAGAATTAGAAAGTAATGCATATAAATGATAAGTTTGAAATAAATATATTCACTTTTCCGTGGAGCACTTTCTTGAAACTTCATGGATATCTCATTTCTCAATAAGAAGATAGTGATGAGTTTTTAATTTTACAATATTAAAAATGTTCGATGGAACTAATCGATATCGAATTATCAATCTTCAAATCAATTATTTGGTGTTTTATTCTGAAAGTTAATATATTAAGAAAAGATGCTAAAAAAACTGGATAACAAATATAAGATATCACGAATGAACTGAATTTAATTTTAAATTATTAAATTTTAGGCCAGGTTTTGCACCACCGTTTATGCCAATTGCTGCGCAGATACCAATTGAATTCGACAAACTTACAATCCCACACAGTGCCTGTTCTTCACGTAAAAGTCACATAGGTTATGGCAGTATCCACGTAAAAGTGCAGGAAGCAAAATTGCAGAAAAAGTCGCCTGATAGTAATGATAGTGAGAGGTTTGAATTTATTTACACTTTTAAGGAAATTAATCATGTAAAATGAAAATATGCACCATAAATAATTAATTTTTATGAATCGTTTAAGCAAATTATGCAAACGAAAATGTGAAAATTTTGATTTTTCGGAGTTTATTTTTGAAGTTAAATGATTTTACCTTTTCCATCCATGAAAACAATACTTAAAGATCTTTTAGTTGGAAGTAAGACGAAGTCTACATGCTATTAGCTCAAGATACAAATCTTCAACACTCTAATTATTTTTTACAGTGTGGATGAAGGAAGTATTAGGCGTAAAATTCACAGTGGTGCTAATAGCAGTAGTTATGAAACAACATTTGCTAAACTATCTTCACTTACCGCCAAGGACTGGATAACAATTTGTATACTATCAATGGCAAATCTTGGTAGTACTACTGCTTATAGTTGCATTGCGCCATTTTATTCAAATGAGGTTTGTTTAAATAATGATTGGATATTTTTAAGATGACTGTTTGTCCATATGAACAGAATTTTAAGCTTTTTTAGGTTATCACTATCATTTATTCATTCGAAATAAGACATACTTGCAGAGGATTCTATGTTACACAGTTCAACCTTGACTAATTTTACTCTACAAAGTTGAATAATAACAAAATAGTTTTGGAATTTTGGACATTTCAGGCGAAAATCAAAGGCTTAAAAAGTTTTGAGACAGGTGTAGTATTCGGCGTTTTCGAGCTAGTGATGTTTTTTGTTGCACCATTATTTGGCAAATACGTGCGTTTAATCTTAATTCTTAATTTTGGAAAAAAAAAAACATTAATTTTGTTTGACTTCCAATTCTTTATTTCACAAGAAATGAAAGATTTTAATTGGAATTAAGTGAAATTTCATTGCTTTCATATATATTTACATTTCCTCGCAAACTAACTAATGAGCTATTTTCAGATGGTTCTAGTGGGTTCTAAAAGAATGTTCGTTTCTGGGATCAGTGTTACTGGCATCTGTGCTATACTTTTCGGGTTCGTTCTTCTCTGCTTGTTTTAAAAAAATCATTAATTAGTATATTTCTAAAACTGCTGACACACGTCTAATTTTGCTTGAAGATTCTTAAACTATATCGAATCATCGTCCTTGTTCTTCTGGTCTTCGATGGCTCTTCGAGCAATGGAAGCCATTGGTGATGCTGCCTTCGTAACATCGTCATTTGCAATCGGTGTTAAATACTTTCCAGGACGAATTGCAATTGTTGTTGTATGGATTTTACTATTTGATTTATCCTAAAATTATCTTACTCTATTCATCGAAAATCATAGCATTTTGTGCATCCATAGAAAATGTATTGTTTCGAAAGTTATCAGTTGCTTTCTGTGCTCCTTATCAGTGTAGAGTTAATTAATTCACTTATTATGAATTCAGATCCCTTCTAGTGTTCATTGTGGCTTAATTTTTTCAATAGAACTAAATGATTTGGGAATGATTTGGTCCATTTTGTGTAGCTATCAATACAGATCTCGTTTAATTAGAACTTTTAAGGGTGTAATGGAAACATTTGCTGGTTTTGGCAATATAGCAGGTCCACTACTTGGTGGTATACTTTATGAAGTTGGTGGCTTCCAACTACCCTTCTTTGTACTTGGAATTATTCTACTTTTTCTTGGATTATTAGCATATTTTTTGGTCGAAAAAATGGATGGTATGGTTATTCCATTAATTTATTGTTAAGTGAAACTTCTGCTTTTTTTCCCGGAAGAAAATCTGATCAGCTAGAAGGTTCAGCAAAAATAAATATATTTCATTACTAAAGTTTCTATTTTACTACATAGATGAAACGACATTGGGAGGTAAAGGAATGTTAGGAATGCTGAAGATACCTGTATTGTGGACTATGATTTATGCAGTAGTCATGTGCGCCATGTCGTTATCTTTCCTCGATCCAACCTTAGCAGACCATTTAGAATCAGTATGTTTTTTTTTTTTTTGCCCTTTCTCTTTGATTTAATTAAGTAAATGATAAAAGAAAGCTTTTAGACAAGCTGCGAATAATGTTTTGGTTGGTGATCAAATTATATTCTAGCATTAAAAATGAATTTTCATTGAATATCAACTCATTATTCTGTAATTAACTTATTATTGTTCTTATTTGAGTTCTTTTGATCTTTTTAGTCCTGTCAATCTTACATAAAATTCATGTGCTCATTGGATTTGATTAATTAAATCGAATTTACTGTTAAATTAATTTAAATTTATTAAATTAAATTAAATTAAATCGAAATTAAAAAATCATATTACTGTTAGACCAATCATTGTTCTAAATAAAATAGCTCATTAGTCTGAAAACGAATAAGCTTGATTAGTCTTTAATATATCTTACTCTTAAAAACTAATCTATTTTCCATGGCCAATACCAAACTAGGATTATGAATGCAGAAGTACAAGGCTACAGCAAGAGGAAAGGTACTATCAGTTTCGAAATGAACAAATCTGCAAAATGTCCAAAGTAATCTTACAGTTCAAACTTACGCCAGCTATTGTCGGTTTAATGTTCTTGCTGTCTGGTGGAATTTATACGATAACAGCACCTTTCTGGAGTGTAATCATCGATAAATTTAGCTGTAACAATGGGATTATAATCTTTGGTATTGCTGCTGTAGTGCTAAGTATGACTATCATTGGGCCATCACCTTTGCTCAGTATCGAGAAGTAAGCTTTTCTTTTATGCTATGAAATAGCACATTAGATCACTATTACTGCAAGTCTTGATTGAGATGATCAATTCAAATTATAACACGATATGCTTAATCCGTACTAAATGAACCATCATTAAAACATTTTTATGTAACAAATGATCTCACCTTAATTTTACCTCTGCAAATTCGCATTCTGCAAACATCAACTTTCAGAACTTTTTCTTTTCTTGTCGGAGAATAATAAAGTTTATTGTGCGCTGAAACAGTAGAGAACGCTGTGTACTTGTCGAAATCAATTTGCAACAGACATCATTCTATTTTTTATAAGATTAAAAAAATTTTTCATAGTTTTCTTTTTTTTTTAACTTACAAGATACATCTTGTCTAGAGTATTATTTACACTTTTCAGAAGTTTGAGCTGGATAGGGGTTGGACTAGGTATGCTTGGCATTGCTGCTAGTGCTTTATATATCCCAACCTTTCAAATGTCGATTGATGCAGCACGGTAATTAAGCATATACTTGAAACTTTTAAACTTTGTCAGGCTAGCCTTAATCATTTTCTGTTGTATTAACAAGTTTCTATTCAAATCACCCGAAAATACTTCATCATTAGTTTTTTGATCAGAAAGCTTAAGTAAATGGCATCATGAGTCAAAACATACATTCATTTCAACATTATCACTTCTGCACTGTACAATTGGATTGTTCGTGAAAATAATTTTAAATTGTTTTGGCAGTTTAATTTACTAAAATTAATTTAATTTGTATTTAAATTTTAAAATAGTTTCGATTTGTAATATTTATTACAGTGAATATGGGTACGATGAATCACTGCAAACATACGGTTGTATTTCAGGTCTTTTCCAGTCTGCCTTTTCATTTGGGTAAGCAAATATGTACTATTTTTTATCATTTCTCCATTGCTCATCCCTATATATTTTTAAGAAAAGAAAAAACTGCAAATTTAAAGGACACTTGGCCATTTCACTCTTCAGATCATTTTTCGGGCCAACAGTTGGCGGTTTATGTGTTCAGTGGATTGGTTTCCCGTGGACAACCACTCTAATAGCTGTATTAAACGTTATCTTTGTTAGTTTTTATCAAATTACTACAAAACTGAGAAAGTTTTCTACCGTTTTTTCAATCAAGTTACAAATTTCTTGTTGGCAAAGTTTGTCCAAAATGACAAATTTTAATGAATGACTTATGCCGGATTTTCGTTCTCGTTTTTAAATCATCTGAATCCTGCAGAAAATTTTGGCTCCGGAAATATTTGGGTTCTTTTTTTTGATTTCAGATTATCATAATTCTGTGTTTTTATGCAGCATGCAACAAATTCAATCTTTACAGTGTACAAAAATCAAATAGCAATCAATGATTTATCATTTTGATATGATACTGACTATTATGAATTGGTAACATATGCTATGTATATATCGTCGTATGCTTCATAAAATGCTTAATTACTAAATTCTCGTTTATGTACTTCCCTGAACAGGAAATTATTAAATTTATTGAAATCCGAACTCATTTGAGTTTTGTTTTTTATTAAATGCTCTCTCTAAAATTCATCATCATACATTAACGCCAAAAGTTTTGCAAATTGTTTTGAAAACAAAATATTGCAGAGATTAATATCAGCATAAACTTTGACTCACTATAGATTTTAAGTTGATAAAATATACTTAAATCGATAACATTAACATGTATAATTAATGATGTATACTACATATTCATCTATCCATTCAAAACAGACACGAGTGATTTTGTTTTGATTTTCCAGTTATCTATTTCACGTTACACACGTGAAAATATAAAACGCTCGAAAATTTTTATATTTGTAGCTTTACTGCTAAAAAACGTGTCTATTAATTTGAAGTAAGCGGAATTAAATGGAATTGCACGAATTGTTAAATTTTAAATGAATTAGTGAATATAATGAAATCATCACAACAATGGAAGTTTTATTTTCGAAGAAGTTCAAGTTAAGAATTTCAGTTATCAACTGTCATCGATTATTTTTGAGCATCAGGTGCTCGATGTTTTCATAGATTTCCGGATATTGAAAAACATTAATCTTCACAACATGCCTGGTGATGTTAGGATGACTTCTTTTCAGTTCAATTTCATAAAACTGACATATCTTTTCTTCATACATCAAGCTTGAAAGATGAAATATCTAACGGAAAATTATTATAAATTAAGACTAATTAAAAAGGTAAAATAATTGAAAGGCCTAATTTCAATTCTATAAGAAAAAGAAAAAAAGCTGTAATAAAAAGGGACTGTAACATACTTTTTTTTGCAGCCCAATCTGATAAGTATACTTTGGTGTGCATTAAAATTATTCATATTTTTAGCAAATTAATAACATTATTTACTACAGGACATTTGTAGCCCTCAAATACAATTAATTACTGTCAAAAGTTATTATTGATAAAAATTGATAATTACTTGAGTTTAAACATGATATAGAATTTTTTGGGAAGGTAAAATTACGTACGTTGCTATTTTGGTTTCAAATTTGCGTCTCCACGACGACATTCTGTTGACATTGGAAAGTGGGAACAGTTATTCACTCTTAGTGATCGACAAACGACTTTCAATCCTCACATTTTATTCGGTCTCCTGAGGTGAGGAACAGTTGCAGTACAAGCAATGAGCAGATGCTTGTACGAAAGTTGTAACAGAAGCAGAAGGAGTGCTCGAAGTTGCAGCATTAGTTGACCCAATCATTCAACCTTAAGCTCACTCTTCCTTCCTTTCCTTTCCACCCGACAAATATCAACTCTCTCTCTTCACACTCAGCTCGAGCTATCACTAAAGATAGATAGATAATCGCTTCTATTTCTCTCATTTTATCCATCATCAATTCTTCCTTTTTCATCAATCGATTTCCTTAACCACTTCCTGTTCTTACATTTTATTATTCCCAACTAACTCTATTTGAATATTATCAATGATATCAGTTATGCAACATTTAGTTCATTGTTTTGCCATTGAAATGCCACTCCTTAAGATGATTCTGTAAAATAATTAAAATTTACGCCATTTTCTAATATATAGGCAATATGAATATCATTGCCTATATATTAGAAATTTTATGGAGTGGAATTAATTTGTCTTAAAATTCATCTCATTAGGAGACTAATGTGGCCTAAATTTTCGAAGTGTTTCTTGGACTGATTTCAATTTTTTGAAGTTTGGGAAATTAGCTGAATGTCGCAAGTGAAATGAAACCTATAATCAGTTCCGTCATTTCTTGATAACTTAAATGGAAGCTGCCTGAAACAGAATTTGGGGCTAATCTTACTGCAAAAAATGAAAAAAAACAGAAAATAAGTTTTTTTTTCTTTTTTTTTTTTTTTTTTTTTTATTTTTTTGTTTTTTTTTTTTTTTTTTTCATTTCTATTTTTTTTTTTATAAATTTTTTTTATTTTTTTTTTTTTTTTTTTTTTTTAAAATAAATCTTGACGATTCCATTTTTTTGCAGTGCACTACCAGTTTTATGAAATTTCATTTTTTATTTATATTTTATAAATATGCAAATGAGCATTTTCTTTAATATTTAGTAGTACTTGAAGTTGTTTAACGAATGAAGCAACAAAATAATTTAGAATAATTTTAATTATCAAAGACTTCATTTCGTTTGTTTGAGCCTGAGTATTGTTGTCTGCAGCTATGATAATTTGTCGAGCGAAACTGTAATTAGCAAAATTAACTGAGTCATCAAGTTAGTTTAAAACTATAATTCTTTGATTTTATTCCGAACAAAGAAATCCAATCTATTTTCTCATTCTTCCAAATTTCCACTGCTGAAATTCTAAAAAAATTGAATTAAATTTTAAGCCCTTACGGCAATTCTGAAAAATGAATTCTCGTCACCTTGGATTTTTTCTCTTTTGGCTCCATCTTGGATAGTAAGTTGGAAATTAAAAATTTTCCGTTCCCTCTGGATATGTTACTTAAAAGTTCTATAGTCTTAAACTTCATTTTACAATACGCAAACGTCGCCTCATCGTAATAAGTTTTCATTTTTTGCACTATTTACAAAAAACGAAAAACTTTCATTCTCGAAGTGAATTAACGATCTAAATGGAGAGATCTATGTTCTGTTTAATGTGGGATGCTATTAATCATTTCCTTTTTTTTTTAAGAAAAAATATCTTCAAAATGTGTAGTATCATTTATTTCTTAATTATTAAATAACATTGTAAAGAAAACTTTATTCAATTTTTCGAAATTTTAGCCTTGAAAAACAAAAATTGAAATATTTCAGATTGGCGGTAATTGTAAGAAATTTCAAAAGAGAAATAATTGTTGGATACTGATTGATTTTTGATAGATAAATTTCCTCCTAACCTTTTGCAATACAAATTGACATCAAAACATTTTTTCTTTTTCCTGCCAGTTTTCATCAAAATTTTATTTCTAAGATAACGGGAGTTGTAGCTAAGTGCAAATTTTGCTTCTCAAGAAATCTCGAATACTACTACTAGTGTAAATGAAAGGAATTAACAACAACAGCAAACCTATGCAGTATCTGCCACTGGACGGATAACTGATATACTGCCGATCCAATTTTTAAACAAAATCTGGACAAAAGACAAGCACAAATATTTTTTCGAGAAATCTCGAATACTATTTGTTCTCTTTGCTATCTTCATGCCTTCTCCACACTACTTACTTCTCCGCTCTATAGAATCGCACTATTTATCATTGTTTAGAAATAATTGAATTATTTAAAAAATTAACAAATTTTGTTTCCTATCGCATCAAACAAATATATCATTTCGATAAAATCAAGCATATTATTTGTATTTTATACTGATTAATCAACAAAATATGTGGTTCACTGTCAATTAAGGCAATTAAAAATGTTTAAATCGAAAAATGCCTAAGGCATGAATAATTTTGAGGCATATCATGTAAAATATAATAATAGCCATATGGGTCATAGCAAAGTAAGAAAGCATCTGTTGTTGAGCCAAACACATGTTGCCCTCTTGAGTTGCCTCTTCAGAATCCAATAATGTTGTTGTAGTGGCTGATTATTTGATGAAGATTGGATGTTTAAGATGCTCTAAATATTGCCTCAGTGTTTCGTCCTCTATACAGTCTTAAGGAATTCGAAGTTAGCAAAGGTCATTATGCTTTTTCTTTCTTCCTATGGATTTATCAACTCGTTTATGAACCGAAAGACAGTTTTTAGTCGCATTTTGACTGGCTGGTCATTGAGCAAACAGATGACCGAAGGGTTTCTGGACATCTCACCAGTAAGTATTTAAGTTATCCAAACCAGAAGTTTAGTAATTTCTTCCGGAAAACACTATATTCAAACTAGTAAACTTTTATTTAAACTTCTTTAATTCTAAGGAATGTTTCTCAGTGGAAAATAACAACTCATTTCAACTCATTGATTACAGCTATTAATGTTAGTTTGATTAATTGACTATTAAAAATACATTTCGGACTTCATAAATTTGCTAACGCCATGGTTTAGAAGCGTCGAAGAAGCCGTGCTAAGTTTTCTTTGCAGTTTATTCTTAAAGTTGGATAATTAAATTATAGTTAAAATTGCTAGTTGAAATGAGGTTGAAAAATTCCAAAATTGAAATTATAAACAGTCTAAAAATCATATATGTAATGAACAATTCTTCTAAAGCAATGCCGAAATGCGAAGTATGGAGGAGTTGACAAATTAGACGAAGTGATTAACATGAGTATCAGGCTCTTAATCATTTTATTTTGATACTATCACGAACTGTCTTTTTTTATCTGGGTGCCCAAATTTTCTTGAGAATTTTGGCCTATTCTGAAATATTAGCTGCTTAATTCGATTGATAAATTTAAATTTCAGCTGGATTTCGTTTAAAAATTATAAATCAACAAATTCCTCGTGTTTCCTATTCCTAGTTTCGAGTAATTTGAAAGTTTCATTCAACCTTATTTCCAAACATTGTTCATGTCTTATTTTAATCCGTTATCAGTAATTAATATTAATTTCGTCTTAATTTACTAAACTTTACTATCAATAATTTTTTTGAAAATATTACTAATGAATAATTAACTGTAGTAGGAAATTTCTATTTTTATCACTGAAGTGTTAACCAATTTATAAAAATCCAAATAAATTGATAAGGGAATGCTAAATTAGCAATGTCTACTGTCTCGAAGACTACTGTTTCATTAAATCTAATGAAAGCGGTACTGCTGTGCTCATGCAGATCGTTAACGACGTCTTGGCTTGTGGCGTAATTACTACCATCTAATGGATTGATTTATTAAATAACCCCTAGTCCAATTACTAACATGATACTCTATGAACAAATAATTCTATCATAACTGGTGATGTGCATTAGGAAATTAACAATTTGCATTATGTTTTGCTTCAGCCATTATCCCTCATAATAAACAATAATAGTGACCGATATGGTCACGGAGTCCAGCCTATCAAATTATCAATAAAGTTATCATAGCTTGTTAAATTATTATTACGTTCTTTCTGAGAGGTCATTGCATTAAATATAAAAATGAAGAAAATCGATAGTTCCTCCTTTCAGATTAAAAAAAAGAGTTCATAGATCAAAAAGTAAGAGAATTTTAAAAAGTAGACAAAAAAAAATTTTCTTAAATTTCCCTTTTTTTTAACCTATAAACAGATAAAGCAGCACACAGCAATGAATCGGTGACTTTAGAATATTACGTATTAGTCCATTTTCTTTCAATTTTTTCCTAAAATTTGCATTCATGTTTGAAAATATTTTAAAAAGTATAAATTTTTGTCCATTCTAGAAATCAAATATCGCAATTTAGCTTTCAGTTATTTTTTTTCCTCTATTTATATCCTTCAAAATTCCGTTATATTTGGGGAATTAGCATGAATGGTGCCACTCAAATTTATATTTTACTGCAAATTTTTATTCAGTTTTGGATGAAGTACCATGTGATATAAATTAAATATAAATTAAAAATGAAGTACGATATAAGTGTGATATAAATTAAAGTATTTATAACATACTGCGTGAGCTTAGAATATCGAACATTTAAGAAATTACTGAAATAAAAAAATAACTTCCATCCGTTGCAAATTTGATAAATTTGCTAAATTATCTTGTTTTTTTGACGAAAAATATCAAAATCATTTCGAGATACCATCTTTTGTCTTATGAACTTTACAAGGCTTCAATCGTTCAGAATTTTACCATATCTCGACCTGACTGACCAACTGATACGGTATTAATTAAACTTTTCACACGATATTTGAACTAAAAACTAAAAATAAAAATAAAATGGCATTCAACTTGAACAAACAATGATTTTTGGCTTCTACATGATAATTTTCTAATGTTACCAAGGAAATTCCGTTTTCCTCAGACAAGTACTTTTTGGCTTTGGCTGACCGAATTTGACATTCAAAGCTAATTGGACTATTTACAGTTAGTACAAGTGGTAATGAAACAATAGAAGTAAGGTTTTGAATAAATGAAGTAGTGTAAATGAAGGGAAATAATAGAAGTAGCGTGAGCGTGTCATCGTTAATTTCTTTGAATTAAGAAGAAAAAAAAGATAAGACTAGAAATTTTGAAATCTTATAAAACACTGAAATGAGATTATACTTAAAATTACTGATCAAATTATTCTAACTCCAAAAAATTATTTTTCGTTAAATTTTTTCTTTTTTTGACAAAAGAGGATGATTAATTCATAATTTAAATTTGTAATTTCTGTTGTAATTTTTCTATGCATAAAAAATTTTTGTTCATTCGGTATAGGTTTTGTCTTGGTTAACAGTTCACCATTTATTTTTTATTTCACTTCCATTTCTTATTTCTTGAACGTAAATCTGAAATTTTGGAACTTGATTATGAGCTTGAAATACAATTTTTTCATAGCAATCAAGTTAGGATAAAGAATTAATAATTAGTTATTAAATAACTCGTTCGACTAATACCAGCTGGCTGCAGTATTAAGCAAATGAAACCATATTTTTCACTTCTCTCTTTTCTTCTAAATCGTTTTTAATATCCATTTGTTTTCCAAACTTACAATTTGTTTGAATTTATATTTCGTCTGAATATATCAATAAGATGGAAAAATGATTGGTGGCAGTTTGAGAATACATTTTCAATCACTTAAAGAAGAAAATCTCTTCCTTCACGATGTATTTTATGCTTATGACGAAACATTCCAATATACGATTTATTTGAAATAAATTTTATGGATACTATTAGCTTTTTAATTCATACAGCATATGTCTCGCTTCTAAACAATCCTCTCATATTTTAGTTAATAGTTTCTTTTTGTTTCTTCCAAATTTAAATGACACTATCATTCAATGATTATGGCGCAAAATAATCCAAACAACTCCAAGCTTTTTGGAATATTTTTAAGATATCTTAATTACAACAATTTTTTTTTATTGTAGAACATAACGCTTATATTAAGCGTCGTTAATTGAACTTTAAATACATAGCGTATAAATAACTGTCTAAGGCTATAGCTGAACAGAATTCTTGATAATTAAAAAAAAAAAAAAACGATAGAATTTGTAAGATAGGGATGAGTTCTTTATAGGAATTGTTTATTTGTTGGATTATTGGATAAGTTTATTTTAATGCAATAGTTTTACAGCTGTCCATTCCTTCACGTTTTCTGTTTATTGCTTTATTCATTTCATATTTTACTTTGATAAACTTTTAAGTTTTACTGCCTTTCTCTTTCAACTTACAAAAGTTTTTTCTTTTTTCGATTTTCTGTTAAAAAATTTCAAATTCTGGCAGGAACTTATTTTAACGCAGTATGTTCCTCAAATACCGAAATTATTCACCTCTCTGCTACTGCTAAGATTCATATAGTTGTTTACCAACAAGTAATCGGTGAGGCGTTCCATCTAACATATGCTCTAATTTTAACAGAATTTTCTCCGCCTGTTCCGCTTGCTGTTCTTTTTTAACTCATTATCATTATCAATCCTCATCCATCTTCCCTCTCACAATGATTTTCTTTTGTAACGATCATAAGTAAACAATTAGAATTCATGGAACTCGCTATACTCTAAGCTGATGACCACTTAAGAAGTTTTTATTTAGCCAGAAAAAAAGATGAAAAGAGTTTACTATATTTGTTAGCATAACTCAGTTCTTTGGAGTCGTTGCTGTTGAATACTCCTCATCAACTTATCAACAACAATTATCGGCTTTTCATTACAACTAGAAGATTGATTAAAATGATTGACTTAATCGCCGGCACTTAATGCCGTTATACTTTCATAAGGATCTGAATATCACCATTTCATTAATATGAGAAATACTTTATAGTCAGTGCTGATTGATCCTTAATTAATTTGGGATCTTTCAAAGTGCAATGTTTTGCCAATATGTAAAATTGTTACTATTTAGAAATTTACTTTAAAATAATCACTTTAAAACATTCCATAATTTCATTAAAACATTATATGTAAGCAATAAGAAGTATGCGTTCAAATTTTAAAGCAATGAAAAAAGTTAAAGTTATGAGTGATGTTTTAAACTTAGCGCTATCT
The DNA here is from genome assembly GCA_003012265.1 of Setaria equina. Classification (NCBI taxonomy): domain Eukaryota; kingdom Metazoa; phylum Nematoda; class Chromadorea; order Rhabditida; family Setariidae; genus Setaria; species Setaria equina. Next base: position 41,466 of record PQVD01003001.1, read on the forward strand.
TTACATTTATGCGTTTTATATCGTGGAATTGTCGCATGTCATATGAAAATTCTGTTTTACATTTTAAACAATTCGTTTAAATATTTGCAGATATTTGGAAGTTGATTTCTTTTAATGAAGCCCCATATATATTCGCTGCTTATTTTATTTATTATTGCTGTATATGGTAAGTAAGCATTTAATGAATTCATCTGATTAACTTACAGTAATTAGAAGTTTGCTTTAACATTTATGAATTTTAGTATTTACAAAAGATGTGAGGAAGTTATGCACCAGCATGTTGGGTAGCAGAAGTTGTGGCCAATGTATTAAACAACATCCAGAATGTGCATGGTGCCTTGATCCGGTTTGTTACTTTACTATTTATTATTATTTTTTTTTAGATTAGATTTAGAGCAAAAGCTTTAAAAGCTTGTTAGTCATAAAGTATATTATATCAGCTGTGGGAGTAGATATTTTTGCTCAGTTAGATAGATTCGAAAGATAAAAAGCTATTTGAGAAGCTTACAATAATAAACAAATTAAAATTCTTGCTGGCTCAAATAATATGAAAAGCATAAGTTGCAATCAATAAATTATGTTAACAAATTTTAACATTGAAAGTAGTCACTTTATTGTTCCCTACCGAAAAATCGAAATTTCAGAAAAAACAAATTTTTTTCAACAAAAATTTGCTCCTCAAGTTAATTTTTATCTAGCTTATCTGTTTATTAAGTTTTATTTGTCCATATGATCATATCCAAGACACTTCAGTTCTGTATAAAAATTAATTTCTGGAAAAAGGTGAGGAGGATTGAATGTCAAAACTGTTACATCAAGGAAACTATGTTATCTTAAGGACAAAAGTTTCATCAAAATTTTGAAATGTTGCAGCATTTGGTAGGTCCATCTCGTTGTGACTTGCAGTCTGAATTTCAAGGCAAATGTGCTCCATCGCTTGTCTATTCACCTACAACTGAAGTTCGGATTATACCTCAAAATGTAATGTTATAGATATTCCGAAATGTTTTAATTTCACTAATTTTACGAACTTCTCAAATATTTGACTATAATTTAGCCATCCAATTTATATTCCTTAACTCAAAGTGATATATATTTCGAAGCTAACAGTTTTATAAACTCATTTCTCTATGACTTTGGATTTCTTTTAAACTTTAGCCTCTCAAACTTATTTTCCCTGAAACATTCATTCTACAAATAATTAATTATTCAGAATTTGCCACTGGGAAGTAAGCAAGCAGATGGTGCAACGATTGTACAACTCGAACCACAGCAAGTTGTTCTAAGGATGAAACCTGGTAATCGCATAAACATTTTCTAAATATCGCACTAGTTAAACCATCAGATTCTGGTCATGTTTCGATCAGTGCATTTAGATTCTGTGAAGTTTACTTCTAACTTTATTTCCTTAAAATTATTATGAAGTGCAAAAATTTTTATTGTGAAATTCATCGTTGCCACATAGAAGGAAGTATTTCAATAATCCATCCTCGTATTTTTCACATTCTCTGTGATTCGCTTTACATTTGATTGCTTATAATGCCAAACATCTTGTGTAACAATTTTTTTTTTTTTTGTTTTTTCAAATTTATCATTGAAATAAATGGATAACCAAAAAAAAGAAATGAAAAAATTCTCCGAAATTTTACAAATTTCATTATCTTTGGTTTTAAAAAAATTTATAAGTTTCTAGAATGTTAGGTATTTGAATTTTCAATTTTTTTTCAAAACTTTAAAAATAAACTGATATTGCAATAATAAGAGCCAGTAAATAATTCGCTACATACTTTTTTAAAAAATTAGAAAACAAAGCTAATTTGAAATGAAAGAAACAATTCTCAGAAACAGAGCGTATGTTTTGTCAATGTTGCTATTGTTACTGTTGCTGCTTCAATTTTTTATTGTTTTTTTTTTTTTTTGTCAATAATAAACAGCACGAAATAGAAAAACATATCTAATCGTTGCTGTGTAAAAGTAAAGTTAAAGAAAGTGAAGATTTTCAAGAAGCTTCAAACAGTGTTGAGGATGTTCGAGTTGCATGTTACAACAATAATTACTATTCTCAGTGTTAGAACTAACTGACCTATTTGCTTGCTTGCTTTTAGCATGAAACAAACAAATCAATCATGTTTTGCTCTTTTAATTAGACGAAACACATTTTAATTGAAACTTTAAACTAATATATGGATAATGAAAAAAAAGTATGATGATTTGTGGCTTACACTAAAAGATATAATGGTAGTTCTTAATATCTGTGCTTAAGTTTATTATTTTCGCAAATGTCAATTTTTCAATCTAAAATTCACTAAAATTTCATGCTTAATCCCAAAAAACTTCTCAGAGATAGTAACATAATAAGATTTTTTATGAAACTGCTGTGAAAAATGATACTTATGCTGCATCTGCTAGTTAAAATTGAAACAAGTTAGTTTGAAGTCACTTATATTATTTTTTTTACCCACCCTTAACAATCTCTTCACATCTAAGCTGAGAATATCAATTGAATGAATTTCTTTCTTCAGGTGATATCTTGGAAGTACCGTTCAAATACCTGCACAGTCCACAACAACCAAATCAACGAGATTTCGTCATACAGACCAGCGAGTTTCGGTCATTGGGTGTCGGGATCGACTTTTCTATCCTTTGCAGCGGGTTTCTTTTGCAAAATCAAATAGATAATTAGTGTATTTGTGTTTGATCTTTTCGAAATGTACTACTTATCATGAAATTTGGACAAATTTGCTTCTTGTAAAAGACTGTATTGTTACACAATTTACATCATGCCTTAAATTAAATGAAGACTAACACGACACTGCTGATATCACCAAGTCTGATTTGTCATTTTCTAAAAGTTGAATCTTTCACAACTTCGTTTTTATCTTTGACCAGGATAGGCCTACCGATGATCCTTACTACAATATAATTAGTTGAAATTTTGGTACTGCAATTTGTGGGATTCAAAGGATTGTATGAATTATATTTAGAAAACGTGTGCAAGGACGACAATGCCCAAATGTTGCATTGGGCGAACAAATCGAATTTTTCGCGAAAGTATCTTTGAACGAGTGTCGATCAGGTGGCGATATTGCTGTTTCCATTGGCGCATATGGCTATCAGACTGTTTCTGCCATGTACATTACGCCTTCTTGTGGTTGCGAGTGCGAAAAAATGCAGAATCAGGTAGATTGAACTTTTTCTTCAAAATCAGTTTTTACGGCATTTCGAATTTTAAATGCTTCGAAAATAAAAGCATAACATACTTAGATTTGATCAGAGGCTCTGCTTCTAAGGATGAAAGGCTAAATGAATCTTTTAGGAGAGACGATCGCCACTGTGTTACGGCGCAGGAGATTTGATTTGCGGTGTATGCGAATGTCAGCCTGGTAAAGGTGGAAGTCATTGCGAATGCGATTTAAAGGAGCATGGTGCCTCATCAGCTCAGGAATTAGAAAATAGGTGTAGGAAGTAAGCATCGGTATTTTCGTAATCATTGCTTCATTTAAACAATTATAATTTAAAAGAAAAAAAATCGTTTTCCCATCATACTTCATAGAACTGGAACTTCTAAAGTTATAAATGGTGTGAAGAACAGTTTAATAAGTGGAATGGTCATCATGATGGCTTTAAATTGTTCTCTTTGTTCCAGAACTCCAAAAGATTTGCTTTGTAGCGGTAATGGTCAGTGTAAATGTGGCAGTTGTGTTTGCAATGTCGAGTATGTAAGTGAAGCTTTCTCATCATATTTCTAATAAAATTAAGATGCATGGGATTGAAGGACGATGGAGAAGAAAAAGGAAGGTGTGAAAAATCCGCTGATTGATATTCATTTCAGAAGATCTGTTCCTTACTCATTTCGAGAAATTCTGCTCGACAAAACTTTTGCGTTTCACACTAATTAACACGTTATATTGTTTAGCCACCAAATTTGTTAATTAATAATTTAACTTACTAATATAGGTGCAAGGGGACTACTGCGAATGCGAGAATATGTCGTGCCCATCTTCTGGAGGTAGAATGTGTGCAGGCCAAGGCGAATGCAAATGTGGGAAATGTCACTGCGAGGAAGGTTACACGGGTGAGGACTGCTCCTGTACTCTCGACACTGCTTCGTGTCTAGAAGGAGGGGTAAGTACCGATGAAAATTCTGGAAATTTTCATTTAGCTTCTTTCAGAATAGCCATCTTTGAAATTACTTACATATTCGATGTTATGCTGCCAAATAGTGAAACACATTCGAACTAATTTTCTTGCTCTTCTGATATTTTTATGATTTTGATTTTATCAGAAGATCTGCAACGGACAAGGCACCTGTGAATGCGGCAAATGTGTTTGTCATGAAGGATTCACGGGATTAACTTGTGGCGTGAAAGCTGAAAGTGAGGCATTTGAAGAAGAAATGCCTGAATTGACTGAATTCGCTCGTCGAAGAGGCGAGAATTCGGAGAATAAAGCCAACGATGGGGAAGACTATCCTGAAGTGGCAGAAGAGCAGGAAATGAATGGCCATGAAGAGGATGATGCCAAAAGTAAGAGTGATTCAAAAACATCTGACTACAAGAATTAAAACCACTTTTATATTCTAATTTGGACTTTAAATATTGGATTCTCAAGAGTTACGCTAAGGTGCCAAGTTGTCTTTAGTTCGAGATGCAACTTTGTATTCGCAAATAATTAGGTGTATTGATGATCGAAAAGAAATTAGTCGGTTGAAATTAAAATTTTAAAACATGAAAAAAATGAAAGGAGACATTTCAATATTAGTGTTCTTTTTTAAGCTGGTGAAGTATTGCCACCTGCAGAAGATGGTGCTGATGGTATGTTAGCAGGATTAACTGAGGCAAACGATGAAACTAATAATGAAGTAAAACATGAAGGACAAACAGCTGGTAGCCTACGGATAAAAGCCTCTTCATTTTTTCCACTAATATCATTGATAATACTTTTTTGGCCTTAAATTCCCACGGCTATTTTATCAAACGAGCACTTTCCATTTGAAACTGATTCTCAATTCAACGATCTTTCAATTTCCTAGTCCAATTTTCCCCTACATTTTTTGTCAATTTCAATTCTCAAAACGACCCTCTAATTTCATTCCAGCACTACTTGGTTAGATAATAAGCAGAGGAAGGTCAATTCTAAAATTTCGGTTTCTTGGAGAGATGCATGAATGTCTTCTGTTTCATTGCCACATTTCATTAATCTATTTTACATTGCTTCGAAAAGTAATTTCTTTCTCACACATACAAATTTTTAGTACCATTTTGTCCTTTGTTTTTGTTTCGAAGATACGGTGAAAAATTAGTATTGAAATGTGATTCGCTTGGAACTATGCTTTTACTCAGAAATAAATTGTATTTCTAAAACTAAATAGATAATTTGCTAGGAGGGATTGCCTGTTAACCCGAATTCAATTTTCACTTCAGATAACTGTTAATATATATCCAAATTAGCCACATGACACTCAGAGTATACTTGGAAAATCATTTCTGAATTTTCATTGCTTGCTATTAGTGTATTTCTTCTACTCCATCCCTCCTCGTACTTTAATATTATGCTTGAAAAATGTGGACAAACATGACCCGTTTCATTTGTTTCTATACAAACCAACTATGTTCGTTTAGCTCGATCTTTTCGGGAATCTAATTTTTTTTACTTTTACAAGTAGCACTAGACTTATAACTAAACCTTTTTGTTTTCATAGCTGTCATGATTATATGCTTTTTTCAAAAATTTTTTCTATAGTTCTCATATTTTAGGCCACAAGTAGCATTTTCATCATTACTTTTTGCTTGCACAGTGTTGTGTTTTGTATTGGCGTATATTCCAACAACCCAAAAAAGCCACAGAAATGGATGTTGAACTTTAAATCACTCATTTGGAATTCAGATTATTCCACTTTTTTTTATAGGCTTCCTTACGTATGAATTGTCCATCATAAAATTTATCGAAATAAGGTCAGTTTGAAGAGATGGCTTGAAAGCAATTTTACTTGGCTGAGAATTTGATTTTTCGTATTCAACTGTTGAACTTAGATATTGCTGTGCATATATTTTATTATGCCTTTCTTGCCTTATTTTTCTTCAAAGCTCTGATTGTCTAATTTGAAAATTTTGTGAACATTTTGTTTTCTAATATTTATAGAATGAATTACTTTTTTCTAGTTTTCAAAGTTATTCATTCATTTCTAATCATTTTCATGTTAGATACTTTCTCGAAGTGAAAACCCTTTATACTTCGCTTAAATTATTTTCATAAATAGAAGCTAAATATGCAAACCTTATTAGTTAATGAATTAGAAAGTGTCAAAGTTGCAAGGAAATATTATAACTGATGATTGTCATTCTCAAGGATGGATGAAATACTCCATAAAGCCCCTGATAGACTTGTCTTAAGTTATCAACCTATCTATAAATTTTTCACGTGGAAAATTGATACCAATTCATGACACGCATTGGTTTTGCTCAAAGAATGAACGTGAAAATGTCTGATTTTAAATTTTTTACAACATTTTCATCACTGGTTTTAACTATCAGTTCGATAAAGTTCATATGGTTTCACAATGTTATACATCACTGCTAACGGAAGGTTTATAACGGTTTATTTAGTATTAAAATTAATCAGATTAAAGAAATAAGCTGCTCATTCTATTCATTTACCTGTCAAGAAACTGAAAACTTTAAATTTACTTAGAAAACTTCAAAAGGAACCTTGAACTCTTCAGCATAATCCTACTTATGTGCAAATATTATTTTTTACATATACACGTCGAATGAGGTCAAGGATTCATTTGGTGCTTATGAGAGGAAGGAAGAGAGAAAATAGATTATGGCAGATAAAATCAGCTCAAGTTACTGTTAATTGATATAACTAACAGAGGTGAACACTAAAACCGAGTTCAGTAATACTGTGGTGGATAGATACTATACCCGATAAATACCATAACCGGATAAAGCTACAACCAGATGAGTGCTAAAGCCGAGGGAATACTGTAAGCGGATGAATAGAATGAGCTAGTCACTCGCTTCTCAACTTTCTTTTTAATAATTCGGTCTTTTAGTTGAAATTAATTTTAACCGTTCCATTTGAACACATTGTTAGTCAAACCGTTTTAGATTTTTTCGCATTAACTTAACTTTAAAGGATTTGATCTGTAGCATTTTATATTAAAAATCCACTTACTTCCTTTTGATCATTTCAACATAAGGCCAAAAATTTTCATGTGATCAAGTATTTTGAATTTTTTAAGTGTTGTATCTGGAATACCTCATTCTTTATCCATTTTTCTCTGAAAGTTCACAAAGTTGATTTTAGCATGGCATTACTCTGAACAGTCTAAGCAACTAGATTGCAGTGTTTACAGCATTTTTCCCCTCATGCATTATTTTGTCCCTTATATAAATCTATTTGTTTGAAATCTTCACCCTAAAAATTTCAATTTTTCCCAACAAATACTGAGAATGAACAACAAAACTTTACATGAATTCAAGTCAAACGTTCTCGCTCGAAGGAAAAATCTTTTTGAGTCTGTAAAATTCCATAATTTCATATTCAATTCAAATCATTTTAAAGTGTTTCCGTTCTTTCAAAATGAATTTTCACAGTTTAATCATCCGGAAATTAATTTTCTATTGTCGTAGATATCATTGTCTACTTTCATTCATTTTGATACAATGAAATTAAAAAATGTCAAATATATGCTGAATAAACCGAAATTGGAATTTAAAAATTTCGAAAACTTGAAAAGTGCAAGTAAGTTTAGCATGTATAGCAGTTGAATCAATTAATATATACTATTCTGTTGAATCAATAAATGCAACTAAGCAACCAAACCATAAATTTGTCAACAATGATTGAATACGTTTCTGTTGTTGGTGACGATTCAACTTTCTTTACTTTGTTGTTTTTGAAAGATAGACAAGTAAACAAAGTGCGAAAATAATCGAAAAGGGAAATTTTAATTTGCCGATTAATTCCACATTTTTTTTTTCTTTTCTGGTGACATTAATATTGCCGTCATTAATGTGGTTGTTGAAGTTGTTTGCCCTATCCACTTCACTATTAATAATCATAAATAACTACTCAACTTACGCAACTTTTTTTCATTAGGGACATCAGGTATATGTGACACAACGTGACATAAACGGAGGTGAATCTTTGTTGAAGTGATAAAAAGAGAGAAGATCAATTGTATTTCGTTTCATTTATCAGATTACTATCCGTCTGAAGGAGGAATTTTCCTCTGCTTAGTTTCCATCCGAGTGCATTAACTAAAAGCTTATGAAAGATGCTGACAAACAAGTTTGAAATAACAATCAATATATGCATTTGTATTATTTAAATGATGCCAGTGATGGTTGGTTGTAACGGATTGTAAATGTGTTAGTGTTGTTTACAGAAGCGAGAAATAGAGCTTTCTCGGGTCAGTCTCGACTGGAATGATTCAGTTTGCTCTGAATAGTTTGCTTCTTCTTTCCGTCCCCTTTCTTCATCCTGAAACTCCCTTCAAGGAATCAATTTAATAAATTTACGAATTCCTGATTTTTCGCCTGCCATTACTTGCCATCAAATAATTTGCTTTCTGAATGCTGTCTCTTTCTTTCTCTTTCAATATATGTATACAAACTTTAAAGCATCAATAGGTTTCCACGTTTAATTCTTATAAATTTCACTTTTATGTGCATTAATGGATAAAGCATTCATTGGAGGTGCAACTGTTATTTGTAAAGTTAAAATGAAAAGTTAGGAAATGAATTCTTTGATCTTACATTCTTATCTTTTCTATCAACCTTTCCTCTTACTGTACTTTAATTAT
>PQVD01003006.1:0-51803 GCA_003012265.1 Setaria equina
TTATATTATATATTATATTATACATTATATATATATATATAAATCAGAACATTAAAAGTGGAAAAAAATTTTCTGTAAAGTCAGTTTAAAAGGTGTGCAGTAGATGAGTTTCAAAGGATTACAAGATGATAAGTTGTCTCCGGAATTTTTCGAGCCATTGTTGTCATTATTTAGAGTAATAGAGACAGCAAATATGACAAAAAATGGTTTTATCAAGTGTTAAAACGAAGAAATGGTAAAGATGTTGGAACTATTTGTAGAGGAAAGGAAGAGTAAAAGCTGATGAAATATTTATGAGCAGTCGACAACAATACTGCTATAAAATGAAGCAGAAAAGAAAAGAAAAAAAATGAAAAAGCCTAAGGACAATTTGGTGTCATGGCAATTTTTCATTCGTTAACAATTTTCATTTCTTTTTTCTTTCTTTTTGGAACTCCAACTGATTTTTCGTTCCAGTCAGTCAACGCAGTGTTATAAACTTCAATGAGAACTCCGTCAACTTATGGTGCAATGAAACTATCCGACAGGATAGTTTCTAGCCTGAATGCATCAGATTTTGTCACACTATTGATCGATATACTAGATTTAGTAAAAATGGTATGCGTGGAGATAAAGCAATGTCGGGAACCATTTAAGCAAGTGGTTGAAATTGTTGTTCTCAATTGTAGTCAGAGGAACTGGAGTGTAACCGTCGAAATGTATGAGGAAGGGAGTAGAAGAATGGATTATCATTCCGGAACTGCTAGACGGAATTTCGTTTTAAATTGATCTCCCTAGGTGATCACTTTATTTAAAATACTTGACTTAAAAACAAGCTAGAATAAAAAGGTAGGGTTGAAAATAAAAATAGACATGCGATATGGGAAAAAAACCTGTACTTAATGAGAAAATTAGTAATCAGATTTTAGAATTATAATATTTATATGTACTGATGGAGCTATATCAGATAACAACTATCAAGGAAGGATCAAGTTTAAATTAAGCATTCAGCCGAAATTTTTAACTCAAATTTCACTGATGTAAGAACCGGTCACACATTAACTTTAGTTCATTATTAAAGTAACAACTGATAAGATGCGTATCACTCAGAGAAAAAGAGACCACATCAAGCCGGGAAATCAATAGGAAACTGGTTGATCGAACTTCAAAGTGAGATATTAAGGCACATTTAATTCGCAGACTGAAATGTGTCTGTTGAAAATACATTAAAGACATAATTGCTTTGAATAAAATAACTGCCAACTATAAATATTAGATTAATATATAATCGAACAGAAAAATATGAAGGGAAATGATTGAAGTCATTATTTCGTTGCAATTTTTTTGAGTTAAAGTTTTATTTTTCAATAAATATTTGTGGTAAAATTCAGTTTGTATCAGGTATGGATACCGGAAGAACGATGGCATGGATGGCACAGTATTGGAAGAGTAACGGATACGAATGACACGATATTGGAAAGGTAATAAACGGAAAGGGTACGAGATTTAGAAAATCCGAACGTTACTGTCAAGGTCAAATGCATTAAGGGCATTAATTGAACTTAGGTAACATCAATTTTGGTAGTTTGCGGTTATTTTAACAACTAGTCAAATAATTATAGAACATTAAATTTAAATTGCTTGTCCAACAGCTTTAATCGGAGAATATTCGACTTCATATTTCTATCCTTTTAAAAACTTCACTCAATAAATTTTTACTCAATGCAATTCGCGTCCCAAATGTCTTCCTTTCGATTCTTTTTATCTTCCAAACATAAGCAGCCGCAAAAAGTTATATTTAAATTGAAAACTCAATTTCTGTTAACGATAGAACTTTTTAGAATTTAAAAAAGAGAGGGAAAAAAAACAGAGAGAGAGAGAAATACATTTTTGGCTATCCTTCAATAAAATGTGTTATGGCTGTGTTGATTAAGATAATAGAGCAACCTTTAGTCCTATGTATACATTTCCTGTTTGCTCTCACTCTCGACGATCAATTTACTCATTTCGTACAGATCAATCAATACTGATCGATAGTAATTCGAATCATCGGAAGAGTTTATCAACATTTATATCAAAAAAGACGAACAAATCATTTCATCACTCATACACCATCCATTTCATATTATTGCCTCGAGTTATTGATCTTTTTTGTTGCTATTTCAAGCTGCCAAATGCAAAAATTCATTTTAGATCAACAATTCTCTTATTAATATTCCAGTGATATGGCAGTAAATATCAACAGGGCATACGGTAATAAACTGCAATGTGGCATATGGTAATAATTAGGAATATATAGTAAAATAAATAGTAATATGGTATACGTGATGAATAGTAATACTGTATACGGTAATGAATTGCAATGTGGCATTATGGTAATATAATATATGGTAAAATGAATGCTAATATGACATGTGGCAATGATTAGTAGTTTGGTATATGGTAATGCATGGCAACATGGCATATAGTAGTAACATGATATATGTTAATGAATGCTATACTGTGTACAGTAATGTTTTAATTTCTGTCTTTTTCTTCTTTGCAATATTTATTATCCTGGCAGAATCAGTTATTAATTGGTCACTTATCATTTTCTTATCACTTTCATTATTGTTCTCATAACTTTGTGGATCGCTCCATTCTTTCATATTGACTATTAATTATAAAAAATGTTGAATTCCTTGCACATTTTAACCCAAAATTACTTGAATGAATCTCTCTTAGCTCGTCATTTAATCCAACGAGCTAAATATTTTCCATTTATGATTCAAATTTGTCATCTTTCAAAAAAGGGAAAAGCGGCAAGTCTTTACGCCTTTCACAGCAAGAGAAGCGTCATCACAAATACTGTCCAATCCGGCTTCTTACCTTGCTACTTTGAGTTGTTCGAGATGACCGTTCTCACTAACTGAAACTTCCTTGCGACGACACATGTTTTACTTAAATGAATTTCATTTTATATGGATCCAAATCAATCAATTTAAGACAAAGCAACGAATAAATTAACTTTAATACAGCATGAATTTAGGAAATTATCCTATTGTATAATCCTTTTTCGTTTCGTACTTTTTCTTGTTTTTTAAATTTAACGGACAATTTCCTTCACTGATTGTTTTGACTAATAACTTGTAATTATTATACAGCAGTCCATTTAATCCATCAATTATCTTTTCTTGCCGCAGGCACTGAATTTAAGTATGATAAACAGGTGAATTGTAGAAACGATTCATCATTTTTTTCCCACAAAGAAAACAAACAAAAAATTAAGATCATATATCAAATCTCGTGCCGGATTTCTGGATAAAAGTCTTGATAATTGCGACGACATCAGATGCAGCTAGGATCGCCAAATGACTTGAAAAAATTAAGGATAAAAATGAACCTCTACAAGCCAAGAAATTTTCATTTCACTACTGCTAGATTAGTGATATGAGAGAAAAGTGTGGAGCACAAAAGTCGAGAAAAGAAGAGATACTGTGTTTCATAAGTTTAAGCAATTTATTGTAAAAGAAGGTTGTGATACTGTACTGGTGAATGTATAGCAATGTAATACACACTGAACAAATTGTGAGATCGAAGAAGCAGTCAAGATAAAGTTGGCTCACATTTGATAAAACATCCGTACAAATAATCATGCATTAAATATCAGCAGTATTTAACTGCAGCAAATCTCTATCAACTTCCTCTACGTCGATCTCGTCATTAACAATGCCTAAGGCTAAAGTAGAAGGATGAATACGTTCAGTCACAGATAGTACGTAAGTCAAAAAGCAGTAGTAACATGCATATACACACCTAGATTACTTTTTCATTCGTGTTTTTAAAACAGTTTGGCGCTGTTTATTTCCACATCAATTAACTATCAGTTTCAGTCAAATTTGGAATGGACTGTCTTGTTATTTAACTTTAAGTCTCACAGATTCGTTTCTTCATGGAGACTTCAATCCTGACTAGGCTACCTTGTGAGAATATGGGCCTCATTACAGGTCATCAGGTAACAAAAAAAGTTTGAAAAACGAATGCCAAATAAAACTGGAGAACGATGATAAAACATTCGGCAGTCATTTAGACCAACAACAGTAGTGGATATTAGTATCACGTTATGAAGGCATATATCACATTACAAAGATTTCTCAATTACGCTACACATTTCGTCCTCCAAACTTTGACCTCTGACCTTTTTTACTAGTAGTGTTAACGCTACTCACTAGTGAAAAGTGCGAACTCATTAGTCTATTAATGGAATAGGATACCAAGGTTAGGGAATCAGAGACTTTATATTTTAAGCTTTTTAATGGCCTAAAATTATAAGCTCATTTTAAATATGAAAAAAGATTCAAATTTCGAAATGACGACACTATTTGTTCCTGGCACGATCGATATGCAAATCTGTAAAGTTAGCAAGGAATCAGTCTCATTTTTAGATTAAAAGAATTAATTAAGTCTGCGCGAAGCTTTTGAAAAATTGCCCTTCCCGAGGCAATGTGTCTAATTTACGTTAATTCTGTCTCAGCTTTCGCAACAGACATCCCATCCTGACCTTCTCGTGACCCTAATGGCCGGTAACCGACTATGAATGGGAAACGTCAAATTGAAAAGTTGTTTGTTATTTTGTTTTACGTTTACATTAATATCACCATTTTCTGCAGCTGCCTCTTGTCATATATTCTTTCAGGCCATGTAGCCTGTACAAGGGAAAAGATCAGTGGAATATAAGAATGGATACCCAGAAGTAGCACTTTGGGTAAGTGCGTTACATCACGGGTGGCACCTGAACCATCAGTTTGTTCTAACTCTGGGAAGAGCTGCTTGTTCCGGAAATTTTTCCCCATAGGGGTAGCACATCTATTCACAATAAAGCTTAATCATAATTTACCACTGTGAATATTTTAAATTAATGATTTAAAACTATAATAACATTTACCCAGAATGACGGGTAATCTTTAACACTGCTCTTGCAATTATCAAAGCTTTAGGGGCGTGTTTGAATAAAAACAATTCAATTAAGTTATTCAAGTTAGAAGTTACTTCTCCAGTCATCACCTGAATGATTTCTCGGGAAAGGGACGCTATGAACTATTAAGGCTATTGCACTTTTGCATGTCCTAAACAAAAAAAAGTAAAAATCGAACTTTGGAATTTTGAGTAGTACTTCAAAGAAAGAAACTTCACGGCTTAATAGCAAAAAAAAAAAAGTGAAAAATTCCTAAAGAAGAAACTCTCCTTCGTACCATTAAATAGCTTAAATTCATTCCAGGAAAGCTGCCATGAACCTAATCATTAAAATTCTATAAAACCTATTTCATTTCTTTCCGGCAAACTGAACCTTAGAAAAACACCGACATAAGTTTTGTAAAGTTTCATGAATCAGTGACTGAAGTCCTTCCCGGTAATATAATTGGAATACTACTCCAGCTGGACAGAAAAGTTTGTGCTCTCACCAATGATGCATTTGTCAAATGTCAACAACTCTGGCAACTAATTAATGCTCCAGATCCCGCTTATACTTTCGGTCTGAATCAACCGAGATTTCTCGGAAGCTACGGTGAAAATCTTGCACATTTTAAGCACTATTTCACGACCAGTTAAGAACATCAACAATGAAAATTGTTTACAGGACGCGTGCGGAGTAATGAGGCGCGCGTGCTGCGTCGCGTGCGTTCTCATTATCATTATAAAAAGAGCGCAAAAGGCGGTGCTTGACATCAGTGTTGGAGCTGTAGCCGGCATCAGCAACGTTCTCTAGCGCGTACTCACGTACACATACACATACGCACACACACATACACGTGTAGGCACACGCGTCCCGCGCATACGTACGAGTGGGTGTACGTGTACTGCTGTACATCCACGCAAACTTGCACATAAAATCAAGATACACATTGTGGACTAACATAGTTTGTCGAGTTTTTTGACAGGAAGAGGTGCTGTATCATTGTTGACATAGTTATACGCAGTACAGCCGTGCAGTAGCTTAATTTGGGTTAGTGCAGACCTGTTGACCTTTGACCTTCAGCGGCGAAATCTTGCGGCTGTCTACATTTTTATACTAAATCCACAGAATCTAGGTGTGTGACCTATCATTCGAAAGCCTATCTTGTGCTGGGGACATTGGTACGGGTTATTTTAAGTGACAACGATCACGATGACTGCTACTGTCGTAGACCAACCCGATAAACAACAGCAGCAACAACAACAAGATCAAGATCATACTTCGAAGCAGCATATACCACAGCAACTGCATCCAGAACATGATATTATTATTACATCGATGGAAGGTACCGATGACGAAGTTGCTGTTGCAGTTTCGCGTGACATCTCTACCGATGCATGCCAACAAGCCACCGCTGGAGAAAGTTCGAAACAACAGCAGCAACAATCTGAAGGTATTCCGGACTCCGGAATTCCTTTGGCAGGTGCGTCACACGTAAAGGCGAAGAAACCCCGAAGAAGGTTTGCTTTATCTTTGTTTCGTTTTTTTGCAGGTTTCCAAATCTTCTCTTTGTCAGAATTATAGGATTTCGTAAAAAAGCATTTCCTCTTTTCTTTCATTTATGGAAGAGTTTCTTCCGTTTTTGCTTTCTGCCCGCTCACCCTCCTTTTTTGATGTTTTGGTAGTCACAGAATTTCTTTTTGTGGGAATTTAATGGCGAAGGAAAAGAAGAAAAAATGATAATTTAAATTGAAAATAATTGTATGGGAGTACGTTTGGTCAGGTTTGAATTTTCAACAAGTTTGGCCTCCACTCACCAGAGATAATGCCGATGCAGCTGTTATTAATGAAAGTGTCCTTAAAAGTCTTCAGTACCTCTCAAGATACTGGAAACGTAGAGAGAAGAGAGGTTTTTTTAAGCCCTTAGTAGTGGATAAGACTTTCTGATTTTGTTTTCTGTCATTTTTCGCTCTCCACTTTTTTTTTCCTAACACGTGAAAAGTTCATTGTGTATTTCTCTTTTCCTTCTTACTCGCTCTCATCAACAGTTCAGTAACGGGAAGGTAAATAACGACAGATTACAGAAGAGGTGGTAAAGGACGCTGGAAACCATATCACTCATTGTCGCTCAAGGAAAAAATTGCCCAAGAAGAAAAGGAAGAACGAATTGCGGTAGGAAAGCGAGAAAGGTTAGCTGTAATAGATTTTCGTTTCTCCATAAAAGTATACTGAGACACAAATTAAGGATTCCAAGATATGTCTAGGGTTTTAAGAATTTTTTCCGTGAATTTCTCCATAAAGACTAGTGTTTCCTCGATAACTTATCTGGGTTTGATCTAATTATACCAGTTGGTATTTTATAATTTATTGATCCAATGTTGGTATTTTGAATTAATGTATTTCATATTGAGCCTATGTCTAATATTTCGTTCATGATCTTTTCCCGAACGTTTTAGAAATTTTCCTTAAAAATCCTGTTTGTTAACTGAGTGTAATGTGCTGGGAATTTCGGTTTTCACTTTGTAGTAGTTTACAAAGTTATTATATATGGTCATTAATAATATTGGACTTCTGTTAACAGAAATGATGTATAATGTGCACCGGGTATAACATATATAAGTTGTGGGACTGATAAGGACAAACAGGACAGAAAAGTTTCTTCAAGGTATTTCTAGTTATTGTTGAAGAGCTGTTGGTAATTAACAATTGTAGACTTCTGCTTATGCAACCTAAATACGCTTGTGGTAAATATACACTAGGTTATATATTGTAAGGTGAGCTTTTTCCTTAAAGTTTTAAGAATATTTAAGTAGCATCTGAACATACCCTACCTAATAACATGCACTAGTAATTGAGTGTTTGGTTTGTTTGGTCATGACTTGATATGTTGTCTTATCTTTTTTTTTTTCCATTGTTATTAAGATTTTTCATGGCAGCTTTTCGGAAAATGTATAATTAATTGTTCGAAGCAGTTACTGAACTAATCAGTTAATAAGTCTGAAAAGAGGATTAAAGTGGAAGAGTATGAATAAAATTGAATCGGGTTGAATCATCGCTTGTAAATTTAACAGGTATATTTTTTTAAGATTGTTTTCACGCGGTAAACCTATGGCACCTTACAATACGACGCAGTTCTTAGTGGAAGATCATGAGATGCGAACGATGCTTCCCGATAGCGGTGATTTGGTTTCTGGAAATGCTGCTCATCAACGACAATCCACGGGAGGATTTTCACCGAGGTTTGTTTTTTCGCAAGAGGTTTGTATTATATTTCTTGTTGCTGTTAAATGTGGATCAGGTCTCTGGTATGTAAATCCTTTTCCTTTATTATTTGGCGTACCGAACATGGCGTTTTCACATTGTTAACTTTTAGGTTTTGTAAATTCTGGTTTAATTATAACAGTGATAATTACTCCTCTGACAATCATTATTACAAGATCAGTAATGTTTGATTCGTCTTATCGAGGTGTAGTAGCTGTTGGTGTGATTTAATTCTAATAATGTACACATAAATATAAAAATATTGAATATTTTTGTTACGATGTCCTGGTTCAGTTAGCATTTTTGGTCCTGGAAGTTTTAGATACCGGTGCTATTCTTACTTTAACCAGCCAGTAAATTACCTTGTTGAAAAGAATAGAGCAGTTTCTTTGACATATATATTAAGCATGCCACCTGAATGATCATAGCCGTAGTATAATTAAAATACGCGGTAATAAAATTTTTTCATTAAAAAAAACTTAAATCAGTTCCAAATTTTTCTAGACGTTGTTTGCAATTATGCTAAAAAAATGTGGTGAGCGTATTGCGACAACAACATACACTCACATACATACGCGCGTGTGCTACGCTCCGTTTCGATCGACTCTGAAAATCTCCAAAGGCGAGCAGATTTTCATATAGTCGATTTGGCGAGTCATTCACTTCCTGAGCGCTGGCATGCTTGGCTTTGCAAATTGCAGAAATGGAGAATTCGGGGAATTGTGGTAGAGTGGTAGTGTGGTGGTTAAACTTGCTTGTATATTCAGTTTGTTTAGGGTCGTAGCAAGGATACAATGTTTTTGGGGTATTTTCAGAGTTGTTGTTCTTTTTTGTGATGGGATTTTTAAATTTGAAAGAGAAGTGAGTGGTTGAAAGTAGGGAAATTCTGAGTGGTGTGTGGAATTTTGGGACTGAGTGTAGCAAGATTTAATAGTTCTGTGGCTTCATCACGTTTTGTTGGGGCGGTGCAAATTTTCTTATCATATGTGTAAGCCAGTGTTTCCCTTATCTAGTGGGAGTCGACATATGTAATTCCAGCAAACGGAAGAAGGGTTTTGATTCGCAAGTATGCTTATGCATTTTTGGAAAGAATAATGGTCCGTCTCTGCAAATCAAATTGACACAGGTTTTTAAAATGATGGAATTGATATATGCATGTTTTTGATTCTCTTGAACATTTCGCTGAAATTAATTTTTATTTTATAGATGTGCCATTGGTCAGTCAGGATCTGAAATGGGTGGTAATACAACAGACAGTGCAAGTTATTCTGGTGCAGAAGATGATGAAATGGAGCGGCAATTTGATGCTGATTATGATTATGTTAATATGGAACGTATCAGTAACATGACCAAAGATGAAGTATGCTCTTTACGTGATTTAAAACTTTCATTCTTTTGAATAGTTGAGGCTTTGGAAATTATTGTCAGTCTTAATGGTAGGCTTAATATACTTAAGGCACTGAATTTCCATTTTCTATTACATTGTCATGTCCTGGATTCAAGTACTTTAAACAAATTCCAGGTTGCTCGAGAATATATGCATTTAGAGAAGATTAATGGTAAACTTGCGGATCGCGTGAGTTTGCTACAGCTGGAAAATGATAAGCTGAAGCAATTGTTAAAGGACCATAATATTTCCTACGAAGATGCACTGCCAAAAATACGACGTCATAGTGGTACATCGGTTTCCGAAGCAGGTGATGGGGCACGCAAAAGCCTAGATGAAACTACAGTAGATAACAGCAGAAATAAGTAAGTGGTGACATGTGGTAGTTTGACTCATATGCGGATTGATTTTGGTTGTCAGTTTAATCGGTGTTGCACTTTTATATCGGACATTCGACTTTTCTCATCGCGTTCTTGTTTGATAAATAAGGAAAACTATCTGGGATTTGTTAGGAATTTTATGATTTCTTTCCAAAATTTTATTTTTGTAATTTCACTGGTTGCAATACAAGTCTCTGATGATTTTTTTACTTGTTTGTTTCTCATATACTGTATATTTATATCTCCTAACAAGTACATCGCTAATTTCTGCGTAATGGTTCACTAGAATAGCGCCATTTAACAATATTTTTATTTGTTCAGAAGCAATTCTAACTTTCAGCAAACTCACAAATCCTCCTTTAATCCTTCTGAAATTTCTTTAAATGAAAATAGTTTTTCAAAAAAATGTAAGAACATATTTCGCCGTAGAATGTTATAAAACCGGATGTGGTGTTGGGATAATTTTTGCAATTTATTGTTGCTTGTTGACACATCTAAATTGTACACGCATTTTATTAGTCATGTGCTTATATTTACGTTAATATTGCCTTTTATTTTTTTATTGGTTCCTGGAATTGTACGTTTTAGAAAAAGGCAAATGGTTCGGGTACACAAAGAGGTTTATTGTACTGACTGCTTCTTGGTTTCGCATATAAACATTGGTGGTGCTTGAAATCAAAGAAAAAAATCCAGCTCAGGGACCGGGATCATTTATGAGGCCCGAGGGCCCATAGTTTGCTAGTACCTTTTCTAACAATGTTCAAATTTCTGTAGAAAAAAAAAGTTTGCATCATATGCTTAAATTGTTTAAAAATCTGGAGATTGATGCAGCAAGTACTGCTACTTTGAGCAATAGTTGAAATTGTGTCTTTTCTGTATAGTTACTTCTTCCTTCCATTTGGAGTTGGTTTTTTTGCCTTTTCGTTGTATTAAAAAAAAAAAAAAAAAAACGAAACATTTTTGATTTTTCCGTTGACTAGCTTTGTTTTTCTTCACACCAGTGTACTGGACAATATCATTTAAGAGTTCCGTTGTGTAAATGTGGGCTTTCTCATATTTCCATCTGTCATTTTATCCTTTCAGCATTTGATTCCCATTTGCAAAATATGTCTTTGATGTAGCCAATACTCAGTGAACTCCATCATTGGCTATTTCTTCAACGTGTATTTTTCAATTATTTGCTTTTTTCTTTTATTTTTTTTCAGTTAAATTATTGTTGTAGCGAGTATAACTTCCTTGGGGTATGAGGAAAGATATCCTCATCACTAGTTTATATCTAACGGCTTTATGGATATTGTACCTATTTTTGATACTACACATTGTATAAAACTTTTACATTTGATTAATCGTAGGTCATAGTATAGGAATACTGAGAGTCATTATCTTTTAAAAAAGAAAAGTATGCCTTAGGTCCACTATTTTGTTGTGGATAGATGATTGAATTATCCCGGGAAGGATTTTCATTGTAATTTATATTGTTGGTTGTCAGATTTTCATTCTGAGTTAAGGTTATGGCCTAGCTTGCCTACTACACATGTTTATATTGAAGAGTTTTGTCTTGCTAAATTAAGAAATTATGAACTTGAACTGGAACTGGAAGTGAGGTTCGTCTTGCTTTATCACTGAAAAATTGTGTTCTATTATTACATACCATTCGTTATATTGTAAAAAGATTTATATTCCATCATTGAAATCCACAAATATAGTAGTTTCTGTTTATTTTGTGAAATAAAATTTACGAAAATGTATAGCAGTTTTCAAAGGAATTCGGGGTTTTGGGATGTTTCCAGTTACAGCTTTTAAACCGCACAATTTTTATGCTATCCTGTTTAGCATGATCGGTGCATTTTATACAGCAAAATATTGTGAGTTCCTTTTCATTGATGTTGACTATGCGGTTCAAGATATTTATGTAATGCAAAGGTGTGCCACACGTGAGTTACGGTAGAAGACAGTGGTTTTGGTTGTGTGAGCCACACTGGTTACATAGGTTTTCGGGTCCCTTTCCGGAAATAAAGTAGCTGAAATTATGAAGATGATTCGTTCAAAATCTAGTTGCTGCAGTTTGTTTCTGAATGTGGCTTGGTAAAACTACAATGCTCATATATTCCGAAAAGGTTGCAGGAATAAGTAGATGGCATACTTTCTGGATACTTTTCTGTAAATTATTCCAAATTCTAAATAGCTAAACGGAACAATTTCGTACACATGCCAAAACTTAAATTGCGTACGGCAAGTACGGTATGTCATCCGTTTTCACTGCTGCGCGTCGTCGTTATCGTTCAACCAAGAATGATTGGGTCACTTCAATGTCACAGTCACCTTCCTCTTTTCGCCGTTACTATTGCTTATGTTGTTGGCATATCTCTTTGTATCGGTTTTTCTTCCAATCGTTATCAATGAGACCGACATATCCAATTCATCCATTAAAAGAATATCGGAGGAAGGTTTTACGGCTATGAATGAAGAAAGTCGAGAAGATGGAATCGTACTGAAGAAATGCCCTCATATTGATCCATATTCGGAGTATGTTTTACTATTTTATAAATAATGCACTCGAGTAGCTGATTTCTTTTTCTCTCAAAATTTATCCATCATTTTCAGTGTAATATTATGGTCAACAGTTTATTCCAAAGTTAATCAATGTGATCCGTTTACTCCGAAAGAAAAGAATGAAATAGCAGATGAGGCTGAAAGGAACCGATACGAATGGGGTGTCGAAAAGTTTGCTTATGACATATTGGCAAGTGACAAAATTGGACCACGTCGTAAATTGTCACCTGTCCATCATGAATTGTAAGAAATTTCTGATGAACATTTTCTAATATCTCATGATTTTCCAAAAATTTTCCAATTTTTGCAACTTAAAAATATCCCTAGGTTCGCTCTTATTCATAGTTATTGGATTAATTATCACATGATATTGGTTTCCAAGATTTGGATTACTTTTCCGATATTAAAAGTTGTACCATTCAGGTTAATGTTGATTAGTTCGTAGCATTCAGATATTTATTGTTATCACTTTACAGATGTGAATCACTAACTCGTAATATCACTTTGGACGCGAGTATAGTCATTATTTATCACAATGAAGCACTGTCAGTACTGATTCGCATGTTGAATAGTATTTTTGACCTTACCCCACCCAAGCTGCTTAAGGAAATTATATTGTACGATGACTGCAGTGATTATGATGCATTACTGATTCATCATGTTATCAGTTACGGTAATCATGTAGGATGGCCAAAGGAAAAGATAATTGCGCGACGCAGTGATGAACGATTAGGACTCATTAAAGCTAAGGTTGAACTTTCAAAATGAATACTAGTCTGGTGTTTTTTATAGGAAAATTTTTCTTGAAATTTAAAACAAGTAACTTAGTTTCTGATTCGGAGGAGGACACCAAAAGTCTGTTGCTCAACAAAAGTCTCTTTACGATTATATAGTTTTAAGGTGAATTAGTGATCCAAACCATGTAGAATGAAATCATAGATAACGTAACAGGCACAATTTTTTTTTTCTTTTTTTATAACAGTTTATCCCAGGTGTACGCATCACGTATGGCTCGTGGCGCAGTCCTCATATTTCTCGACAGTCACTGCGAAGTGACTCCATTGTGGATCGAACCTTTACTGCTGCCAATACAGGAAGATTCCTCAAGGCTTGATAATAAATATTATCCTTTATTTTTTTATATAAGCGCGCATATGCATAGTTTCCTAGATAAAAGGAGTGAGAGAAAAAATTGAAGTTGGTCACGAAAATATGCCTAAATCTAAGCATTAGATTAAAGGATGTAGGCAGTAGTTCTTTTATACTGTCAATTAATGGATGCAGAGCATATGGGATCAGGACTCAACTAATGAGCAAAATGGTCTAGTTGAAAATTTGAAGCCTGAAAACTCATCTGAGTGAAGACTGCTTCTCCTATCTGAAAAATGTTGGAGTAAGTCATAGATAAATACGACAAAGGTGTTAGCGTTCATGAAAAACGAAAAATAACGATTGACATATTTTATTCCTCATGACAAATAAAAATAAAAAATTTAGGGTTCTTCTTCCAGTTGTCGATTTAATCAGTCCAAAAACATTTGAGTTTTCGAAAGCAATGATTACAAAAAGTGTGTTTAATTGGGATCTTCAATTCATTTGGAAATATATCCCTTGGGAGTACTGGGACTTGCCAGAAAACAACATCAGACCGTTCCGGTAAGTGTTTCAGTGCTTCGTGTTCTTTTTTTTTCGAATTCCAAGCAAGTAATCACCCAGTGATCCCGTAATATAAATACCACAGAAATGCAGTGATGTTAGATCATTATGCTATGTAAATTACCAATCTAATTGAGAGATAAAATATTTTTTAAAATTTAAGGATCCAAGAATATTCAAGTTTAACATGTAAAGATTCACAGAACAACTGAATCTGATGGAATAACTCGATAGCTATGTCAAATCTTTCTTACTTCGACAAAAGAATTGGCTTTCTTATATAATGTATTAAGCAGCATTAAGCAATCCTAGCGATTTTCAATAGAAATGTAGAATTTCTCTATTTTATAGGTCAGCAACTATGTCAGGAGGACTATTAGCGATTGATCGTCAATACTTCCATGAAATGGGTGAGTATGATACTGGGATGGAGATTTGGGGAGCTGAAAATATCGAAATGTCCATTCGGGTTCGTCGAATATGGAAATTCTGCCTCATGTATTATTATCAAACCATAGTTTTGTAAATAATATAAATGCGGCTGATCGTTGACATCTAACTGATAAATAAATTTTTTTGAAATTCAATAGGTGACTCTTTTCTGAGTGAAACTGTAGAAATAAATGATATTGGCGGTCTATTGTTAGTTGTAAGATAATAAGACGCTCATTCCATTGCAGACCCAAAATTTCCATATCTACCTTTACTTTTTCCCAATGCCGTATTGCGTACCATAAGTCACATACAAAAGCCAGTTATCTAGAAAGCTATATGAGATTAGTACCAGTGAATAAGCAATGTTACTGGTATTTAAATTAGCCAGAAATATTTAGATATGGCTGTGCGGTGGATCTATCCTAGTGGCACCGTGTAGTCACGTTGGTCATGTGTTTCGTATGCGTCGCCCATATAAAAGTAAACCGGGTATGGATTCAAGGCTTTATAATTCGGTACGAACCGTCAAAGTTTGGTTTGATGATTACGATGTGAGTTAATATTTCATTATTTCTATAAAAAAGGGAATCATTATAAAACATATTGGTTAACCAAAGCCAGCTGAGGATATCCAAGTGAAGAGATTTCTTAGGATAACGATAATGTTGCAGTTGAAAGACACACTTTTATTGGAAAAATAATTCTGGTAGTTCTCCTACTTTAACAATGATGTCTGAGTAAATACTCAAAAATGTTTTGCTTGAAATTAATTAAAGTCCGAGCCTAATAAAACACTCCTAAATAATGGCTGAAATTATTAGAGCATTATAACTTAAGTTTCATATCTGAATGTTTCTATTTTTCTTTTTCTATCCACAAAAATAATAATCATTCAGAATTGTCGGAAGATAATCGTTTAAAATGACATGAAAATGGAAATACCACTGTTTCTCTTAACGTTTACAAAAGTTTCCAGAAGTACTTCTATGAGAGACGACCGGATGCTAGAGGAATGGATGTCGGTGATCTTAGTGAACGTCTGAAATTAAAAGAAACTTTGAGCTGTAAGCCATTTAAATGGTATATACAAGAGGTAGATCCGGAACTGGAGCCTAAAAGGACACTACGTGAAGATCTTTGAATATCAATTTGGCATCATTACGTGGAATTTCGGGAAGAATTGCAAGCAATAAATTTCTACGTGATATAGTTGCTGTCACTATTATTCGTTGACGTAAAATGGTTGCTAGTTTGCAATGTGGTAATGATGAAAATTTCCATAATGTTTAGCCGTCGTTCTCTTTTTTTGATCATAAAGCAGTGCGTGTTAAGTATATATCTCAGGATTGTAACAAACTCCCTAACCTTTGCACGCATTTATCACTTCTGGGAATCCTTCACGAATAATTAAGGGGAGGGATGTCAACGTTGCACGTTGCTACGTTCATTTTATGGGGCCGCGTCAATTGGTTTGATGTTCATGAGATCCGCGGGGTCCAGGTTACGGTGCTGAGTGACGTCATTTTGAGTCTCATAGTAGGGGGAGGAGGAGGGATGGTGAGGTAGGTAGCCTAGTTAGGCTTGGTGTAAGGTTGGTGTACTTGGTATCTCAGAAATCTCCGGTAGAGAACCAGAACGTCATATCTTCATACCAAAACTTGATTCTGTTCTGTTCATTCCAGTTCATTAGGAAGGCGTATTTTTACGTTTTGTCAACGTACCACGCTATCTCATTCATATAATTTACGCTACCGTATTTCACAGTGGAAATGTCATTTCACGTATCAGCGGTGCCCACAACGCTGTCGTCACTTTATATTAAATTCATATAGGACGAACATACTTGAAACCATCAGGTTGTTAAAACATTACTAACTGATTCAATTTCGGCGAAGCAAACACCTCAGAGATATAATCCATGTAATTTCTCTCAAAGTTTAGTTAGCTTCAGAAGTGCTAGTTTGTATGGCACCTTTTAATCTGATCATTTTATCATGAAAAAAAAAAACATGCTGTTGGCAACGACTGTTTCACATGAATATAAACGGTAAAATTCCGAAAAGATAAATGTAGAGTGAATCGTTAATATTGCATCAGCTTTTGCTGTATATACGTGATCCCAAATTGTGTCATATGATGGAAGCAATCATTATTAATGGAGTTCGATTTTAAGCTTAAGTTTAAGTTTAAGATTTTAAGTTTAAGCTGCTTTACCTCAAATTTTTGCAGTTTGTGCGGTTGATCTTTCTCGAGTAGTGACTAGACAGTTTTAAAATAAACATTCCAGTCCCTATTTCAATTACAGCTCACTTCATCAGAATAATTTCTGGTCTAGGTTAATTTATCTGAAAAAAGACATTCCGAAACTTCGTCCCAGTATTGTTTTCTGACATACATTTAAGATAACTTTGAGCTAAGCTATGGATAGATGGCAGAAGGAAAATATAATACGATAACGAATGGAAGATGGGAATGAAAAATGTTGATGAAAAGATTGGTAAACAGTAAGTGCAGGATGAATGTGCTGTTTTATCTCTTTGTCTTATTTTACTAATGTTTCCTTTTTTCTTCCATCTCGTATTGCTTTCTTCCTTTTTTGTTTATACAGTAGTTTTTGGGTTTGTTAACGTATATGTGGCATGTTAGTAATGATTTTAAGTTTCACTAAATGTTCATCCCCACTCTCATATCATTGCTCCTTCCTCTCTTTTTCCTCTTCTGAATTAAGTCTCGAATAACAGAAGACGATATATGTAAAAAAGTTTGTATAACTGTTCAAGTGGTTATTTTATTATCCACAGTAGTAAGTTGCAGTAATCTTTTAACTTCGGCTTCTGGTGAAATCATTGGTAGGTAATGTGCTATAAATGACCAGAGAAATAATGTGCTATAAATGATCGGAGAAACTCTCAGCAGTATTATCTTTTTAAAATTTTTCCCTTCTAAATATGTTGCATAATTGTAGGATAAATATGCGTTAAAAGAAGTCAAGGGAACGAGAGTGATGTCGCGTGAACCATCCATTTTGCATAACCCATCAACAAGCGAACCAGAAGCGGTAACTGTTTTCAACTTGATTTCTTTTCACGCATGGCAGAGGTAAAATAATGCCATTTCATATGATGGGAAGACGAAATATGTACAGTACTAATCAAGTATTAGAGAATGTTGCTCAGAAGACGACTATAGTCAATATTTTGTAACAGCAATAATTTAATATTGAGGAAAAGGGGGAAATTTCCATTTATCTTCAACGGCAGAGAGACGGTCAACAAGAATACTGAAGAAATGTCTATTATGGGAGTAACAGAATTTGCTGCAAAAAAGCCTGACTTAAATATTTTGGAGAAAAGCTTTATATTAATATGGTAATATTTACCAAATGACTGGAAAGATGTCTATCATGGCATTTTTGCCATTTGTAATAAAAAATAATACTGCGGTCGTATCATTATATGAAAGTATGAAGCTTTTCTGTTGGTGTTTTGAAGCATGTTGCAAATGTGAATTAGATGTGCTTGATGTTATAGTTGTAATGGGCGTAAAATCGTATTTGAGGAAGAATGACGTAGTTCGGGTTACCTGTTCTCGTTTTAAATTTCATTACATAGTCTCAAAATCTGCATTTAGGGAGATATCTTCAAAAAGTAGTAGAATCTGAATAATATATCGTCTGTTATCAAGACAATTGCGGTATATGTCTTTGTCCAGAAATGAGGAAACTGTCAGATTCAAATTTTGGAAGCTTGTTTTACAATTTTGATAATATAGTCAAACATTTATGTAAAAAATTTGTTCGTTGCTGTTTCCCTAAAATTTCGTACCTTTCCATTATATTTTGGTTTTTGTGCAGTATTGTTTATTGTTAGAAAATTATTAGATCTGCATGTTTGTTGTTGTCGAAGCATTTTCCTATGGTGCATTTTCAGCTGAAAGTCCTCGCAAAAGTGATCTTACAGAACCAATCGAATGATGAAATAATCAGTGACGACGAGGCTCGACGACGTCGTGAACAACTTAATCGGCGACCATCCTATCGGTTAGTTAACTTCTTTTTCGAGCTGAAAATAACTTGAAGTTTTAGGTTAAATAGGCTGTCATAAACATTAGTTTTTTTTTGGTTAAGAGTAAAGAATGCATCTTTTAGGAGCTTCATTCAGATTTTGTCACTGCTTAGTTTTACAACTAAAATTGTTGTGGAGAGGAACATAAATTCATTAAACATTGAAAATTCGTCTGTTTTTCAATTGTGGAGAAGGAAAATATCGATTAGTTGAAAGAAATTTGAACAATGCATCTTTAAGATCGAAGGGTTTTCGATGTGTATCTTCCTTTGATTTCCGTTAAAGTGCATTTCAAAAATCATTCATAAGTTTTTGTATTGGTGTTTTTTAATCTGTACAGTTTTTTTCGCTCCCGTAAAGGTATCGGTACATCCAAAGATAATTTTAGCGTTCCGCAAGTGTTACATGATTTGACATAATATAGTGTGGCATAACCCAGTTAATTATTTGCGCGCTTTCATATCTGCCTTCATATTTTCAATTAACTTGAAGGAAGACTAAACATATTTCTTTTTCATTCTTTTTATTTTTGCTTAGAACCAAACTTATATGTTATGAGGCCATCATTTTGCATTTAGGTAGATAAATTTACACTTGAGGAGAAAATACTTCTTCGCTGACTTAATAGTTAACTTTTTGTAGTAATTCAACTATGCGTTTTAGACCTTCTGTTCAAAATATTATTACTTAGTTTTTATGGAAATCACATGTTCAATATTTAGACTGTTAGATAAAATTCCTTGGTTCAAAAGCATTGCTCCATAACTGCTTTAATTATGGAGGGAAACAGAGAGGCAGAATTATTTTAGCATCTTTTGAAAATCTATCTTAGTTATCAGCAACTTCAGGGAGGAATGGAATTCAGTCTCCGACGTGCAAAATTCCGGTGTAAATTGTTCGTTGCTTTACTGTGCTTCATCAATTTTCATCATCTGTTCCTCTTTGCTCTTTGAGAAAATCATGTAGCGCAATTGATTCCATGATTAAACATTTTTACGATCTAGATAAATAAATTTTTTTTCTTATCACTGCTATAAGAAAACTTACCTCAATAAGTTAAGCTGTACTGCCCTCTTTGTCGCTCTTTTCTACCACTTTCTCCTTTGTTCTCAATCTGATAGTGAAAGTTTCATCAATTAGTAGGAAAGTAAATTTCATTGTAGGATTTTATGAATTTGCTTTTGGAGCTAACGAAATAGTAGAGCTATCGAACAGTTTTATTGCTAGGACTAGGATCGAATTAGAGGCATTTGGGAATCAGGATTTAGAAAAGTCTTTGAAACGGCGACAACAGTCATCTTCTTGAAGTGTATTTGACTCAGTAAAAGGCATACTTTTGAAATACTTTTTTATAAACAACCTGACAAATTTATTTGTAGCTATCAAATTTTGGTTTGAGCTTTCAACTCGGTTGTAGCTAACTGCTTTTGGCTCCAGCTATCAGTTTCCGAGATTCAGGAACATAACATTGCCTTAAACGAGTAACATTGAAGAATTCTCGCTATCTTCATCTGGTCTAATAAACTGCATAGCAGAAGCTGAATTACTGTAACAGCGTGACAGAGAGAGTTAAGGAATTCATGAGCTAGCCAATAAGTAAACTAGCCTTGATTCAAGTAGACAGATGCATACATAACTAAAAAGTTTGTCTTAGTGATACCCTAATTCAGATGTTGCAACACTTGGTGTATTTCTGCGATGCTACGTCGATAACTTGCCATGTTGTTTTCGACGTGTATCATTAATAGTTATTAAGAAGCAACTTAAGAAATATCTTGTTTCACTTTCGGTTGGGACCTTCCTCAAATCTTTATGAAAATGAAAAATACACTGACATTTTCTGAATGTTTATTTTTTACTCTGCTTTTCCGCTGTACTGTTATTATGATATTTCTAAAACAATTTTAGTAAGATGGAGTGAGGGAGGATGATTCAGACTTGCCTCAATTTGTCTGGATTTTTCAGTCCAGACTATTATTTTTTTGGTGACTGTTCAGATTGGTATACTTTGATAAGGGTTAATTCTGTCTGATTAAGTGTTAGAATAGACTTGTTACCTTTATTTTCATCTTTCGATGGAGATGGCTCTCTTAACTGTGTCTTCAAAAAAAGACTAACAAATTTCGCAAGAAAAATATTCGCTTGAAATAAGTAACAGCGTTCGTTTTAGAGGGGAAATTAAATTCAACGGAAGATGCTGCAAACTTTCTCAAAAAGAATTTCAGAACATTAGAGAATGTTCTCATTCATTTCTAAATATTAAAAAAAGAAACGAAAAAAAGAGCAGTGATGCAAGTTGCTACTTATTTATTCATTAGGAAAAATTGTTACAAGAAAGCGCAGAAGAGAGATGGGAATGAGTCGCTTTTCTCTTCCCTCCTCTCTCTCTGTCTCTCTCTCTCTCTGCCATATTCGTCATTTCATATTAGAAGTACGAGGGTGACGTCAATTTTAATTTATCGGACAAGGTAGAGAGAAAGGGTGAATCGTTGGCTAGCAATAATTATAAATGTATTTGAAGACGACTGTGGTGAGAAACAGTTTGAGGAGCATTTTCCCTCCATATATTCACTCTATTTTAATCTTCCTTAAGCTTTGAAAAATTTATTAAAACGTGATAAATATTTGTTATTGTCATATTTTTTTCCATTTAGTTAAAGGTCTTTGAAGCTGTTGACTTTAATTCAGCATTAGTTATTATAAAATATACAAAATATCTTTCAAGTATTTTTCTTCTTCATTGCATTTTTCTTCACACCGATTGCTATCTTACGTCGTATTCGTAGCTAAGGAAACCTGTTATAAAGCATGGCAACAATGGCTGCTGCTGCTGCAACTGCAACTATTCCAGCAGCTTTTCATTAGCCTATATTTTATAGGCAGCTTCAATATCATTATCAGCATCATTTCTTGTCTTGTCCAAGTTCTGGTGAATTATCATGCCACGCAAAAGTAAGCATTGTACAGTTGCAGCTTTTCCGTTCAGCCCCTTTCACTTGCAACTGCAGTGGTGTCGTTGCCTTCTCTCCTTCAGAATATCTTTCACTTAGTTAATTACGGTTTGAAATTTTTGCTAGTTTCTATTGCATGTGCTCTGTGTGAGTTGAGTGGACTATTCTAAAGCTTCCATTATATCCTTTGAACTACTATTAAAACACATTCAAAATAAATGGTACAAAGAATGAGAAACCCAGAAAGAGTACGGGCGAGTAAGCGAACGAGTGTTATACAACTAGTGTTGTTATTTGATTGTTTTATATTCTCTCTGATAATTCTCCCTTCTCATTTCTTTCAGACTTTTGTTTTTTCGTACTTTGTACCTTATAAAAGAGCATCAACACACAGATCTACACATACACTTACACATACACGTACGCGCACACATACACCTACCTACCACACGATTTCTTTTACCGTAGAGAATGGGCATCTGTGCTGTGGATTTGACGTATGAGAGAGTTTTCGAAGTATTTCTTCTCCTTCGTTATCTTTTTCACCTTCTGTTACATTCTACTGAGCAGTGATCTGAACAATAGCAATAAATGCCAGTGAAATTGCTTGTAACTTTAGTTGAGACTATTTAATCGATATGATAAGAGATAAGGTTGGATTGGGAAGGGTCCAGTAACCTTTCAGGAAGCTTTATCAATTCATACTACATTACTGAGCCTTTTTGGTCAGAAATCGACAACATACTTAGACATCGAGCCAAATGAGTGAGCTCATGCCGATAATTGGCAAAACTAACCACTTTCTCTACACTGCAGAAGGACACATTTATAAGCCAACAATGCGAAGTTTTTAGGCTTTTCAAAATTTATCAAAAAGTACTCTATTATTACACCTGTTATACTTTGTGATCACTAATCCATTTCATTACTCGCTTCGCCTACGTTATTTGTCTGACCGTCAAATTCATGACTCTTATGGAATTGACTTCGAAGGACAGCAGAGACCTTTCTTATTTTCCTTCCCTATTTCTGGCGGATTATGGCTATTAATCGAAATTTAGTAGATTGCAGCAGGCTTTTTTTTTTATCGATTTATAACACTTTCAAAAATTATTAGCAAGCATGTTTTGCCATAAATATTATTGGTAATTTTCATTTTCCTTCATTTTTTCACTACTAGATATCTAAAAAGCTGTTTTGCAATTATTAACATAATAATCCCAAATCTCATAATTCTGTTTCGTTGTTTGATATTTGAGTCTCTCTCAAAAATTTTTTGAAAGCAAGAGAATGATTTGAAACTCATTGGGTATACATGTTATGAATAGTTTTATTCAATTTTTTACCTCTCTTAGTTCATAATTTGTATAAATATCCACTAAGCTGCAAACCATTTTGTTGTTTATAATCTTGTTTAAAATAATAACATATTTCGTTGATCACAATATTTCGATCTGTTAAGAATTTAACGGATATTTGATATTTATAAGTAGACTTATATGTTCGATGTAGTTAAATTGAACCACAGGTAACAGTATAGGTCTGTTTAATGCTTGCCCTGAAATTTTTAGAGCTTTGTTTCACCTCATCCTAACTTCCTTCAAATGAGATTTCGACGACGTTTTATAAACTCTGTGCAATTGGCGATGGTTTTGCTCACCATTCATAAAACATTTAGAAAATTTCATTTGAAAAGAGACAGAGTAGATGTAATTAGGAAAGCTGTGTCATCCGAAAAATGAAAACATATAGAAAAAGATTGAGTTGGATGATTAGGAAGAAACATTATTTGAGTGAGCTTTTGACAGAAGTGTAGTGTTCATAAAATGATTTATGTTGAGGATAAATAGCATATGTGCTTTTTTGTGGGATTTTGTATACATTTGCTTGACCAGATATGCATATATAGCAATTTAAAAGTTGCTATTACAGGAGAAAGTAAACGAGACCAGTATTACTGCTTCTAAAGTTATGCTGAAATTCAAAGTTTAAACTCTGATGCGTCGATATTTCGCAGTGAAGTTGTTCTTCATTCTTTGTAATGTTTGCTTACGAAAGAAGCTCATCATTGTACCGTATAGTGAATATGATCTTGCTGAAAGAAGTTTATGGTTTACTTCACTCATCAGACTATTTCCGTTTGATC
Source organism: Setaria equina (assembly GCA_003012265.1). Lineage (NCBI taxonomy): Eukaryota > Metazoa > Nematoda > Chromadorea > Rhabditida > Setariidae > Setaria > Setaria equina. The sequence continues at coordinate 23,746 of PQVD01003006.1, forward strand.
TGTTAACTAATTAAGCAGTACGCTGTCTTATATCTTGAAAAATTCGTTTTTAAAGACTATAGTATAATGTGTCCATTTAACTGGATAACCGAAAAAGTAGGCGAAAATGTTAGAGCGAGTAAATTACTTTAAGTAGAAAAATAAAGATAAAATAAAAGGTGAAGGTATTAAAATTAGGAAGGGAGCGATTTTTGCAATTGCCTGCATAGAGTTCCCGTGGTTTGTTTGACGCGCAGCCTATTGTGATAGTAGTGTGTGAAATATGCATCACACATGATATATTAATTTATTAGCTAACTAAACGTTAAATCAATAAATTACCGATAAATAGCTCTGTATTAACAAGTAATCCATTCTAATTCACCTAAAATTAATTCCATTAACCTGCACTTTTTTCGCACTTTTCTGTACCGCTGTCAACTAGTTCACGAAGAGTGCATTCCTTTTTTTGCAATTTTGCTCACTTTTGTGAATATTTTGCCAATTAACGAAAGGTGCATTCCTCACTTTTGCACATTTGTACATTTTTGTGTTCATCCCCTCTGGTTTGTTAGAATGCATTTAAAAAAATAGTTTCATCACTGTTTTGCACTTTTCGGGAAAATCAAAAATGTTCACTACTGGATTCATTGGTTTCACATAAAAACAAGTCTATTTCCTATTACACTTAATGAGTAGGGCAAGTAGCCGTGATTTTATTGGACACATCTTAAATCTTGCACTTCAAATATCCACGTGACATCTTTCAGATATTGCAACTTGATTCATGTTTTTGTTCTAGTTTTTTTTTTTTTTAAATGGGTTGATAAAAACCAAAAGTTATGCTGTCCTTCTGACTACTAAGAAATCTTAAGCAACTAGCAATTGTGGTCAGAGATATGTTTTCAAAAGCCATCCTATCACATTTATGGGTCAAGCAACTTTTCCCGTACTTATTGCTGTTTATTTGCATAATTTTTTTTTTTTTTTAATAATGTTACCACGTTTCCGAAGTGTATTGGATCGTTTGATTCATTATATGGGTATTGAAATGGCTTGTTCCACAGTTCTTTTGAAGTTATACTCTGCTTTTGAATATCACATAACATTATTGTTGTCTATTTAAAGGAATTTACAGGATGCATTCTTACCAGTCTCTTTCAAAAAATTTCAAAGTGCTCATTTCTTTTTTTTTTTTTCACTGATTTGTCTAAATATTTTTGACAAATGGAAAATACAGGAGCATAGCATATTTATTCAGAAATCTTACACTCAGCATTTTTCTTTCCTTGAGACTAGTATTTTATTCTGCATATTTTTTATAAATAAGTTTTCACAATGATAACGAATTTACTACTGTAACCGATTATTGTATTCTTCAGGAAAAAGAGAGTAGAATGTACAACATAGCTTTCCCTTTCAGAATGATTTTAAAAGATCTAGAAACAGTGGACAAACAACTGAAGAAGGAACCAGATGAACAGAGTGTTGCTTCAGTGGTTATTCAACCGCCTGGAGAATCAGGTTCGTTTCTTGGTATCCTACAGCTAATATTTGCTGAAAAGTCCAACATCATTAGTTCGATCAGGTCATACGAGAAGTTGGATTTGTACCATCTCTTATAGGACTAAATTTGATTACACTTTCACTTCCTTCACACGTTTAGAGTGCGGTTTATTTGCTTTACTACATTATCCAGGAAACTACGTGATAATTTAACAATAGGATTTGTTTGCTGCAGGTTTTTTTTCCAGCTGCTGGTTCTTACCCTGAAAGTGGAGCTTTCAGGGTGTCACTTTTGTCCATTTGAAACTGTACACCTTGATGAGCTATGTGTTCTGACTAATTTCTCTACATGGCCTAAATTTATTTGTTTTAAAATATACAATATAATATGTAAGTTACGAAACTGCACTGACAGATGATTGCAGTGGAAACAGTTCGATCACAAATGTCTCTAAGACAGGATCCCAACGCTCATTTATCGGAACAGCACGGAATCTCTTCTCGCCTTGAACAAGTTCAGTACATCGCACCTTCTGGTATGTTCCTTTAGACAGGATTTTTTTCTTTTTAAATTCATTTCCTATCCAGGTAACATTGATTGTTATAACACTATTTTTTATATGCAGCGTTAGATCTGAATTCCGATTCAGGCACATTTTCAAAGCTGGGGTAGCATTGATTCGGTAATCTTGAAGTAGGGCGAAGTTATATCTTATTCTGTTCAAATAAACTAGAAAGACATTATCGCTTATGGTGGGTGAAGGTAATTGAAATCATCGGAAGGCCTGCCAAGTGGGTTAATTAAGTGGAGCAGTTTGACGATAATGTAATGTCATTCAGTAATCTATTCCGAGGCTCTTTTTGATTGTATAAATACATGATTATCCAGACTTCCTGCAACGATAATCATGCTCCTACAATTCTGTTAGCACGCAATCTCTCTTTCGAGCAATGATACTAGTATATGAATCTGGGCTCTCATTTGGCTTAAAGTGTAATAGCAAAGATTTTGCAGGGTTAGCTCGTCTGCATACAACGAACGGCAACCTCACATTGAATGCAGCAGCATTAACTAGCATGCACAGTGTTGGAGCGGCAGGCATGATTGGACAATATTCACCAGTCGCTACTGTTGCAGCTGCTGCGGCAGCTGCTGCTGCAGCTGCATCACGAGCAAGTACCAGTGCACCAAAAAATGCGCAGGTAAAAGTAGACTGCGATTTTCTTTTTTTTTTGTAGTTTTGTGATTTTCGAATTTCTATGATTAAATAATCAGAGGATCATAGTGAGATGAGATGAGAGCGGTAAGATTGAGCTGAAGATGGGATTAACATATGGAAAAGCTAATTTTGGCTGTGAAGAACTGTAGGAAGATTGTTGTATTATTCATGGTTATTTATTGTAGGAATTGGGCCAAACAGCAGGATCATCAGCGGGACCAGTTCCGGGCATGCTACCAGTAAATACTGAAGTTTTGGGCCTCAAAACAATGAGCGCTGGTGGTGATGGTCCACAGCAACAGTATGTACCATCAAATCAAGGAACTAGTCAGGGTACTGTATGATTTCTCAATAATTCTGTTCTTTGGTAGATTTCAACTAAATTGCTGACTATAACTATCTTGTTCATAAGCGGGAAAAGTTTTACATTACTGACGCTCTTAATAGTACCGTATGCTTGAAATATTAAGCTTAAGTTTTTGAAATACAGCTTTGCTGGAGAAGAATAAAACTAAGAGTAAGATATGTATAAAGTTGCAGAAAGAAGAAATGGTATTTTATCGTTAGGCCGTAATGCAAAAATTTGTGTTTTTTAGGATGCTTTCCAAGAAATCTATAAAAACAGTTTTAAAAGGTAGGATAATTATGTGAACATTATCTAAAATTTTTCCTAGTATGATGCGTAGGATGCATTTAAATTTTACTTATATTTTAGAATTTAAAGAACTTCAGCAAATTTAAATTAGAATATGTAAAATTGCAGACTGGCAATCCACTGTAATGTCTGGTTATACGTCATCTCCTTCGCCGCTCGGTATGGCTGGTGGTAGTCGAACAGCAACCGAAAGCGATGATAGCACACGGAAGAGACAAGTACGGCTCTTGAAAAACAGGTAAGCATTTCCTCAATTTCGAAATAAGTAGAATGCAATACAATGCTGAGAGTAGCAGAAACATAAATTAATAATTTAAATTTTTCTCAGCTGCACTGAATTGTACATCAGAAACTTCTTTTGGATATGATTTTAATAAATTAATTGACATAATCGCATTATTGCATACAGTATGTTTTCTAATATGTCAAGTTTCTATTCATGATTCATTTTGCTCCTTAAGTGTCTCGCTTAATTTAATTTTCTGATCAGATAGACTGTTAGAAATTCTAGTATACGTTTCATCATTCTCCATCGTAACGATTGTTAACATTTCTGTATCGTTTTGGAACCAGTTAATCTTCTCAGTTCAAAATGGGAATGCACAGTACTTTTAAAAGTAAGAAATTTTGAACTTAGTATCGAATTTTCATTTTTTTTTTCTTTTTTTTTTTTTCCAGAGAAGCAGCGAAAGAATGCAGGAGGAAAAAAAAGGAATATGTGAAATGCTTAGAAAATCGCGTTGCTGTTCTGGAAAATCAAAACAAAGCATTAATCGAGGAGTTGAAAACGTTGAAAGAATTATATTGCAGGAAAGAGAAAAGTGAATTATGAGTATTTAAAACACAAAGGGAAGTTTTATCAATTCTATTCCTTGAATTGCGCCCAGTTTTTGTTTGCTTCAGGGAATTTTAACGTTATTTTTTAATGCGGAATCTTTATATTCAGTTGTGAAAGTTGTATTAATGTAAAATATATCATAGCTTTTGTAATTGTTTCACAATGTTTCCTTTTGGCATGTTTTAAAGTTAGTGAGGAGTGGAAGGGGAAGAAGCCTCCTTTTTCTACATGTCCATAGAGGGATCGGCTGAAGTTTACTCCCAACTTTTAAGATTTAGTTTAGAAGTTGTTTTCATGAACTTGAATATTTCCTACTTGTTATATCATAGTATCATATGTACATGAAAAGAAACTTTTGACATCACCAAACTTCAGATCTGATCCAGTTCATCAAACAAATGGAAAATAAATCAGATAAAACAGTCACCTCTATTCTTATTTGTCTTTTGAAAATATTAGTTTCGATGAACTGAAGCGGAAAATATTTTCGTTGGTGGTCACAGAGCGATATTTTTAATAAAAAAAGTCATCCGTAACATTATAATAAAAAATGGGGAATTAGGTGGTAATTTAACATTAAATAATTGTGATTTATAATTGAAATGTTGAATAATTCTAACTTCCAGTTTGGATAGGGTCTTTCGCAAGCTTAAAATTTATTTATTATATTATAGTTTTATAACTTCGTTTTTCCACTGCGTTTTTTTGCTTCAGATTTCGGTAGAGAAAAATTTACAAACATACGTTACTTTTCCGGTCATTTGTTATTTGCTTGTATTTGTATTAGGAGAGTTTTCTCTTTTAATGTACAATATTTTCCTTTACCGAATTTACATATTGAATGATTGTTGTATGGCAATGCTAATATTCTTGTTCATCCTTGAAAATCATTTTCTAGACAATCGTAGATTGTAGATATCGATAATATGTGCTTCAACGCTATATATGTTTCTGGGTAATTTAGATTTATGGGATTTTGATAATATCCTTACCCAGTTCAATAAATCCCAATACACAGTTTTGCATTATATCCCCTTAAGATATTTTTTAGATATGATATAATCGGGAATAATAATATATTGTATATTCACTAGTGCAAACTTTTTTCAGTGATATATTTGGCAGCATGAGCATAGTATTTTCTTAAATTCAAGTGTTCGAACTAATTTTCTGCTGGAATTTTACTATTAATTGCTTAGTTGTTATTTCCGATTGTGTCCAATTATTTTCTTAAATTTACTTCCATTATTTCAAACAGAAAACGTGAGAAATATTGGTATCTTCAGGAGGTCAGAATGTGATGATATAAATCATATGAACAGTATGTAACGGTATCAATCATGACAACAGTAGGTGGTGAGAGTAATATCGTACAAAATGCAGTAGATAAACAGTAGCTGATTTAGGGTCTTTTTTGCTTTCTTTAGTTTTGTAGGCACAACAGTTGATAATCACCAAAAAGTTAGCCTAACTTTTGATAAGGAAGAACGAAGAGATATTAACATTTGTAATAATATCGTGTTTGCGTATTTTCCAACATATAAAAGTGATAGTGCGAAGTTCAGAAAACAAACAAATAAGCGTAACCAATAGCAGTGCTTTTTTTTGGAGTGCGGAATTTATAGTTTTGTTGAATTCACATCCCTGTTGAATCATTAGAAGTTATTCATTTTTATAAAATGCCAAAATTTTCCACCGAACAGTGGTGTTCTGATAAGTGTTTTTCATTTTTTCCTTTTTCCCGGGTAGCTTTCAATTTAACTTTTATTGTATTAAGAAGGGGGAAATGAATACTAAATGCTGAAAATTTCATTTTTCCTTCCTTACAATTTTTATAATATTTTGTTAATTTTGCTTCTGTCTTCGATTTACTTACTTTTTCATAAAAACAATTTATAATCCTAAATTCTTATTCAGTTCGCGTAGTAGTAGTTTGCTTTAGTAATGGTTATTGTATAAGTAACTGTAAATCTTTACACCGCATGGAGAAATGGAGAGAGATAATACCACTACGCTTTTTGTGTCAGGTGACTGTGATGTGTTGTCTTTTCAGAAGTCTATAACGTTTAAATGGGAGATTCTATAAATTTCGTAGAGTCCGCTCGTGAATTCTTGACATTCATACAGAGGAGAATTTACGTCACTGACGATCGGAGGAATGGTGAGTTAGGGAATTCAGGTGTTCTTAGGTCTTTGAAATTCTAAGCGACTAAGCTTCATCTCTTTCTAGTTCTTGTTTTTCAATGCTATTTGTGAAATTAAGGTCAAGATTTTGTTGCACCTATCGATTTTAAATAGTAATACTTTCAGTTGAGTTCTTTTCTGGTCATTCTTTCCTTGGTTTTTCTTTTGTCAACTTTTGCAGGTATTTCTTCGAAACATATTGCTTGGTAAATAAGACTTTATGATCTTGCAAGCAGTTTAATGGCGTGTGAGATTTTTGCCGTACATATAAAATGCAAATACGTTCGGCAAATAAAATTTCATGCTGAAATGTCACATTGTTTTTGCCAACGGTGGCTTTTTGATGCATAATATATATATTTAATTAGACAAACAGGAACCAAGTTACCAGTTGTGTAAATCTCAAATTATGTAAATCAAAAGTTAAGACCAAATTATCAAAGTTTTTTTAAGGATTTACAACACATAATCTTACCATTGACGAAAATACATACTACCTCCCTCTGACTGAGGTATGACTTACTTATTACTAAATTTTGGTTTCCTTTCACCATCTTTCTGAAGTCTCTCAATATTTCAAATAAAGGAGGCAAAGCCAAGAGAAGGCTTTGTACTCTCCCCACCCGAATGACAAAATTATTAAGAAGAGTTTAGAGTTCTTTATTTCATTGCTGTCTGGTGATAATTTGTTCATTTGGATAATTATTAGATATCGCTGTTACTTCAGCTTATTGTGTTTTCCGCTGATTCATCATATTTTTTGAAGCAGAAGTTCGTTCGAAGTAAAAGGTTGCGCCTGTTATTGTAGTGAACAGTGTGTGTAAGCGGTGAAGTTTTTAACTCAATGCTTCGAATTCAAATATTCAGTCTTGAGTAAAATTGGATGAAATGTTTCTGTGCGTACAATTTTCACGTGACATTACATGTACCTGTTAAATGTTAGATTGAGACTGTATAGCATTAATCTCGCAGTTTAAAACTCTTTTTGGGAACGTGTTCCTTCATATTTGTGAACTGAATGAAAATATTGTGGCAGGGAAATGTTGAAATTCATCAAAAACGTTCGGTTTTGTGTACAATGTCAACAAAACTTGGGTTCAGTGACAGTCAAATCTTTGTACTGTACTCTTGCTAGGTTTGAGTTAGGATTTACGGCACCGAAATGATTCCTACAGAGATTTTTGTATCATTATCTTTCGCTCATTACTTTTCTGTCCAAATTTGCTCTCACAATTAGAATTGTTTTCGTTTCTTTTTTTATTTCATTCTAATGAAACAACTTGTACTTTCCATTTGTTATCCTTTTGTAGGTAATTCAAAATGACTGATTCGAAATATTTTACGACTACCAAAAAAGGTAATTTTTTGTTTCTTGGCAGTGTAGTCAAATTCATCTTTTTCAAGATGAAATTGTTGAGTTTCATAAACTTTGCTACATACATATTTGAGTTAGGTGAGTGTTATTTCAAAGTTTTTGACATCCTGATGTAGCAATTACATTGCAGTAATTTTATAACGTTAAGTGGTGCTGTTGTAGAATATGTAACACTAGGGTGATAGGGACAAGTTATATATAAGGTTGACGCATATCATGCTTTGGAATTTCTCTGGAATGAAAGTAGTGACCATTTCATCTTTTAATTACTGGAGTGAAGTATGTTGTATTTGTTTTACAAAGTAGAAGGATGTGAAGGGTTGTCAAGAACTCATTTGCAGGTGAAATATTTGAACTAAAAAATGAATTAAATTCGGATAAAAAGGAAAAGAAGAGAGAAGCTGTGAAAAAAGTTATTGCAAGCATGACTGTCGGTAAAGATGTGAGGTACTTTTTCTGAAATAGTTTATAGATAATCGAAATAATATAGGTTTCGTGGTTCTGAACAGTAATCAAAATATTTGGTTATTTAATGCGAAACTTCTTGGATTTTTTTTAGGCAGACAATGCAGTATTTTAGTAGGTTCTGATGTTGTTATTTCATACAGTTCAAGTCAGATTAGAAGAGTATGTATTTGTGAAATTTCAGAATATTTTCAGGTTTAATTTTTTTCAGCGCATTATTCCCGGATGTGGTAAATTGCATGCAAACAGATAACGTTGAATTGAAAAAACTGGTTTACCTTTATTTGATGAATTATGCCAAAAGTCAACCAGATCTTGCAATTATGGCAGTTAATACTTTCGTAAAAGTTAGTTTTTTTTTGTTCTTCCCGAAATTTTCGGTATGTTTTTAAGAATAGAACTTCGTAGACGGTTAATGCTGTAGTTTCCGACTGATAACATGACTATGCCAAGGATGGTCAGAAATTAACCAGTTAAAAACTCCCATTTTTTTCTTTTTTTTTTTTTTTTTTTTTTTTTTTTTACATTTTTTATTTTTTGGTTTTTTTTTTTTTTTTTTTTTTTTTTTTTTTATTCAGTGATTACATCACACGCGCTTTGGTGTCAGTTGATATCCTAGTTCCGTACTGGAGTATCGGGTGAAAGATGTTGAAACTGCTTCAGATATGAAAAATCCATCTAATTTTACCTTTTGAACAGGAAGAGTGATGCGGACTTGGGTAAAGGAGTATGGTAGAAATAATTTTCCATATCATTCAAATAACTTCTAAAAAAAACTTTTTTTTTTAAGGATTGTGAGGATCCGAATCCGCTGATTCGGGCACTTGCTGTACGAACAATGGGATGTATACGAGTTGATAAAGTGAGCTTTTTCGAGTAAAATGTTTTCAAAATTTTGATTTGTATCGGAAATCGTTTGGGACATCTATCCACTCTTTAAGTCAGAAAAGGCTTCAAATGGATTTTGTCTAGATTTTCGCTTTAAAATTTAGATAACAGAATATTTATGCGAACCGTTGCGTAAATGTATGAAGGATGAAGATCCATATGTTCGTAAGACTGCAGCGGTTTGCGTAGCAAAACTTCATGATATCAACGCTTCGCTTGTAGAAGATCAAGGGTTTGTCGATTTGCTCAACGATTTATTGAGTGATTCCAATCCTATGGTTAGTTATTTCTCTGTTCTTATAACTTCTTTTAACTGTAGTTCTAAAAATATTTGTATCTTTATATCCAAGGAAATAAAACTTTGATATTTCCTGCTGTTGGTCAGAAGCTTTCACATAGATGTGTACAAAAGTTTTTGCCATTTGAAGTGTTGAGGAAGCGGTTACGTAAATTAAATTATGGGATCTAGAAATTTGGAACAAAGCTATTTTTTCTTGCTTCTTCCATTCTATTCCAAGAATCAAGAATTATGAGACTAAAGATTTATTATGCACTAGCTATAGTCTCCAGAGATATTCCAGTTATAACGAATACTCTGGGTAATCACTAGGCCCAAATTAAAACATAACTATTTCAGTGATTGATTTGCAAGTCACAGTAGCTTGGCAAGTTTCACTTCACTGGTACTGTATGCGAGTTAGTGAGAATATTTACTTTTGTAGAGATATTTCAGGTAGTAGCGAATGCGGTAGCAGCGTTGACAGAAATCAATGAGTCACACGTTCTGATCGAGATCAATTCCCAAACTATTAATAAATTGCTGACGGCACTAAATGAATGTACTGAATGGGGACAAGTATTTATTCTTGATGCTCTTTCTTCGTATCAGCCAAAAGATGAACGCGAAGCACAAAAGTTTGTTTTGAACTTGTTTCTTTTCTAGAATTCTATGTGCGAAGAAATAAAGTTTTAATCTTCCTATTCAAGGTGTTTTTATTGATAAATTGTTAAAAATTAAGTAGAAATAATCAGTTTTGGAAATGATACTTGTTTGCGCAAGTAGATCAGAACTTCACTTTCTCAAACTGCTGATATCTTCATTTAGAACCACTGAAGTTATTGTATACAAATGTAATAAAAAATCCTGTATCATATTCTTAGTTAATGAAATTGTTGCTAAAAACTAGTAAGCTGTGAATCCCTTGTTGATAACTTTTTGCAAAGTTGGCTTTACATTGGTATTGTTCCATTTACCACTATTATGGAGAACAACTAATGTTTTTTCAATTTTGGTAAAAAGTCGATTATAGATTACATTCATCTTTGATTTGTTGAATGTTGGGTCTTCATCTGAACATTTTACTTTATTAGTAGTAGTAAGTATGCGAGGACATTTGCTCCTCTTTTATAGCCATATGACCCTTATTGCGTCATCTTTAGGAATCATCTTTTGACAAAAATGATTTGACTGTGACTTTTTTTAGGGGTTACGCAATGAAAAATGAGTTGCAGTAAAAAATTTGCTGAACAGAATGGTAATACTTACTTTTTCCAGCATCTGTGAGCGTATTAGTCCTCGTTTAGCTCACGCAAATGCGGCCGTTGTCTTGTCAACGGTGAAAGTTCTTATGAAATTAGTGGAGATGTTGCCAGAAAGTTCTGAATTTATTGGGCAACTGACAAAAAAGCTTGCACCACCAATGGTCACTCTACTGTCTGCCGAGCCTGAAATTCAATATGTTGCTCTGCGGAATATCAACCTTATAGTGCAAAAGAGGTTTGTATCTGTAAGTAATAATGAAATTAGCTGTCGGAATTTCTAATTTCTGTGGGTTCCTCTTCTTCACAGCAAATAATAGAATAGCTTAATCGAGTTCAGATTTTTTATTGTAGGCCGGAAATTCTGAAACAGGAAATGAAGGTGTTTTTCGTGAAATATAATGATCCAATTTATGTAAAAATGGAAAAGCTTGATATAATGATTCGTCTCGCACAACAAAATAACATCAATCAAGTACTAAGCGAGCTGAAAGAGTAAGTTTTACCGCAATTTTCATCCGAAATTTGATGTTACGAACACTTGACGAATGATTTTGTTCAGAAGCATAGAATATAACTTTAATCGTAATCCAGCAAGTTTTACATGGCTTTTTTTCGAAAACAGTAGGAGGTATCCAGCCACTTTGAATAATTAATAAATTAGTTCCCTAGTATTTTATAAACTAAAAATATCAGTTAAAAGAAAATATGAATTATGAATGACTACTTCTTGTAGGTTGAATCAATACGGCTTATAAAATTGATTTTAACTAGTGAATATTACTACTATAATGTTCCATGCACGATTTTGAATTTTATATTCCTCAGAATGGGCATGTGTTGTCGCATATTTTTTGTGCTTCATCTTTTTGAAAACATTTATTGAAAAAAAAAATTTGTTAAATCATACAAAAATTACGCCAATTTTCATAGGTATGCAACAGAAGTGGACGTTGATTTTGTGAGAAAGGCAGTTCGTGCAATTGGTCGTTGCGCTATTAAAGTGGAGCAAAGTGCTGAGAAATGTGTTAGCACGTTGTTGGATTTAATTCAGACAAAAGTAAATTATGTTGTCCAGGAAGCCGTCGTTGTTATTAAGGTATTTTATAGATTTCCTCCTTCGTTTATTGGGAGTAATATCTTATGATTCATTTATTTTTTTATTTTTTGCTATTAACACGTGACACAAAAAAATACTTTTTGCCCAAAATCAAGGACTTCGAAGTGCTATTTCAAATTATGTAAGGCAAGCAGACTAGTAGGAAAGAATAATAGTTTCGTGATTTAAAATTATGGATTTTTTTACATTTGGGTTCGAGAAATGTCAAAAGTTGTAAGTATGCGGTTCTCAGTTTATTAGATATTTCAGTTGAGCTTAATGTATTTCATGCTTGAACTTGCAAAAGTGCAAACTGTTTTATTATTTTTATGGATTTGGTTTCCTTCATGTCTTTTTACTACCAAATCTAATTGCGATTTCATCGAAATTCATGAGTTTCAGGATATTTTCCGTAAATATCCAAATAAATATGAAAGTATAATTTCTACTCTTTGTGAAAATCTTGATACACTGGATGAGCCGGAAGCTCGAGCATCAATGATTTGGATAATCGGCGAATACGCAGAACGTATAGATAATGCTGATGAGCTACTAGAGTCTTTTGTTGAAGGTTTTCATGATGAAAATACACAGGTGAGGATGAATGGCTCCAAGTTTCGAGGTTCTCTTAGTCTCGTTCTGCAGCAGTCTAATTTTTTGTAATAAAATGTGATGAGCGAATTCTTTGCTTACATTTGCGGAGCTTTAATTCAAAAGCAAAATTGTTTCATGAATTCATATTGATTCTTCTGGTTCCAGGCAATAATTGCTGGTAGGAATGTTGGTTCTGCTTGCAGTAAAATTAGTCTTTGGCCTCTGTTTTTCATTTCTGAAAAGTTAGATTTTTTGTGCTTTTAGGTTCAACTACAATTGCTTACGGCAGTAGTAAAGCTGTTCCTGAAACGTCCAAGTGAAACTCAGCAACTCGTGCAACGAGTATTGTCGTTGGCAACTCAGGACAGTGATAATCCGGATTTACGCGACCGTGGATATATTTACTGGCGTTTGTTAAGTGCAGACCCAGCTGCTGCGAAAGAAGTAGTGATTTCCGTTACTAGTTTAATTTTCTAGAGAGAAAGAAAGGATAATGAGCCAAGTGGAAGTTTAAATTGTTGTGCAGAGAATTACATCAAAAAATAGCTTCTTAGCGTACAGAATAAAAATTCAATTAAATTATCTCAGGTCCGTGCAAAATTTGATAAGGTGTGGTGAAGCTTTCTGGCATTCACTAATAGAAATATAATCGAATTCTACCTGTAATATTTCAAATGCGTCGGGAAGAGCTTTATAAATTTTTCCATTCATTTTTCATCAAAACGGTAGCTATTTTTAAGCTTATCATCACAAGTATTATCGCCATGGTTGTGCACTTATAAGATGTCATTTTTCATTTTCTCCTTTTCTGAAAGTTGAATGGACGAGTGATATCCATCAGTCTTAGTTCCTTATCCACAGTAAATTCCATGTTTGTTTAGGTTGTGTTAGCGGAAAAACCGCTTATTTCGGAAGAAACGGATTTGCTAGAGCCGTCCCTGCTGGATCAACTTGTTTGCCATATTGGTTCGTTAGCGTCTGTTTATCATAAACCACCATCATCTTTCGTTGATATCACGAAACATCCTCTGAGAACCGCAAATGTTACTATGGGGTTAGAATTAAATATTTTATTTGACAAAAAGGACTCACTTTTGTTCTTTTGTTCCAATCTGTCAATCATTTTGACTGTGCGCATTGTGATCATTCATAATTCTGTACAATCTCACCCCTTTTGAAAAATAGCTAATTTTGGTTTTTCAAAAAAGTCAGAGAAAAAACGTGAGATTTTTTTTTAGGTTATGACGGTTCTTTTCATTGACTTATAATTGTCCTTTTTTTGCATACGTTTCCTTACCGAGAATGTTCAGTTGTTTTTGCAATTCCCGACTGTTAAATTGTTTCGCTCAATCCTCTTCTCATTATTTTTTGTTTTCTTTTTTTCTTTTCTAAAAGATAAATGTAAAGAAACATCATGAATTATAATTTTTGCAGCTCGCTGCAAGCACCATACAATGAATGATCTGTTTGAAACTGAAATCGATTAAATCGAAATTTGATATTCTTATTTCTTTATTTGATAGCTTTCGTCTATTATTTTTGTTTTTTTAATAAATTCATTGTCTGGAAAACTTTCTAATTTCAATGCCCAATCTGTTTATCCTCTTATTTCTAATTATAGTTCCTATAATATTATTAAGTGTACATTTCGCTCTTCTATTCGAAACTGCCTTCATCGTAGTTTACTTCAGTTCCGTAATGTGCAATATCCTTTGTGCCTAGAAGTGATCGAAATTAGCCGGAAACAGTCTATCTAAAGTGCATAAATCGATCATTTAGATTTCGCAGTGTGTTTTATTTTCTTATCGTCTTTCAGTTCTGGAAAATATTTCAGAGCAACTCAAGCTATGGCGGAAGCTGCTGATTCAGCCAATCGATCGAGTGGTGCTACAGAAACAGCGCAAGCGCCAACAGTGATACCATCGCAGGATACCTTAATCGCTAATCTTTTATCGCTTGATTTGTCGGTTCCAACTGCTGGTGTCACTGCGCATGGTAAAAACATATTTACTATAATTTGTGGAAGAATTCCAGTATAGAGTTCGTTTAAAGGGAGATCAGTCGCTACCGCATATTTTAAGAATTTTTTCCTACAGCTCTTTTTAACTTGAAATGTAGGGATGGATTCTTACCAACCAGCACCGATGTCTTCGGGTCTCGACGACTTGTTAGGTCTTGGATCTGATGGACTGCTTGGTGATGTTAGTGGAGCAGTCTCATCACCTACAGTATCAGCTCAAATATTACCTCAGACAAATGCTGGAATAATTTTTGGTGCTCCTCCACCTGTTTCTGTCCCTCCTGCACCAGCACCTTCTTTTGCACAAGTTTGTTTTTACCTTCCATTCCAATAGAATCAGGCTTGTTTGACTGCGCTGCAACATTTGTTTGATTTTGAAAATTCTTGAATTTTTTTATTAATATTTCAAGTCCAATTTTCATTAATGGAGTTTAGTTACTTGAAAAGTAATGCTTTTCCAGAGTACAATTCCTTCGTCTGGTCTAGCACCACCTGCGCCAACAATTGCGACTGCTTCCAATCCATTTACCGGTTTGAATGACCTTTTTGGTGGATCTGTGGTAGAGACACCAATTCTTTCCGGTCCAGTAGGATATGTGGCTCCAAAAACTGTAAGTTTCCCAATCTTTCTTTCTCTAAAATACTGTTAGAGTGACGTATTTGAAATTTTTCGTTATTTAAACTTTTTCCCTATTTTTATAATCACTGTTTTCTGTACTTGTCTGTGCTAGTTATCTGTCAAGATTTTTTTATTACGTTGCAAGTTTCACTGAAATTTTGTCTTTTTAAATTTCAGGTTTGGTTGGAAGCTAGTAAGGGTAAGGGCACACAAATTGAAGGAACTTTTGTCCGTCGTGGTGGGCAGATTTACATGGATATGACTTTTACTAATCGCGCAATGCAGCCTTTTACTGGATTTGCTATCCAGTTTAACAAGAATTCGTAAGTGGTAGTTAATATTCAAAATTGTTTTGATAAAGGTAATTCATCTTGAATTGACAGTCACTTTGTTGATAGTGATTAAAATTCTTCCCTCTCTGTTTCGAATTTTTGAAGCGAATACATTAGATAAGTGTTACTTTTTTACAATAGCTTCTTAAATTTTAAAGTTATTTTTTTCAAACTTTAGGAATTAGTTCCGAATATATGATTAATTTTGGGATCCAAAGTTTTTGGAATGTTGAAATAGAAAACAACTGCTTGATGGTTATTTTTTAGATCACGATGCAAATCGCATATATTTTAGATTTGGTTTAATTCCATCCGAACCACTTCAGATAAGTTCACCACTTTACCCTAATCAGTCAGCACAGACATTGCTTCCATGTCGTACTAATGGTCCAGTACAGAAAATGGAACCACTTACTAATTTGCAGGTTCAACATTTGAATTGTACTTTCAAATCAGTAATTAGGGGACTACTGCAAGATATAGAAATGACATAGCATGGTGTTCCAGATCAAAATTTGAATCATTGCTTTTTTCTCACTGCAATATTCTTATGACGAAGGAAGTAATAATCATCATATATAAGAATCTACTTGTTAACATATGAAAAGAAAGAAGATAGGACAAACTTTGAGCGTTAATATTAGTATTTGTATTTGTAGATATTTCTTATTGATTTTGGTGTATCTGCTCAATTATTTTTACATTTTTTGTTTTCACTATCTTCGTCTGTGTAAGTTAGATTAAAATAAACGAACGTTTTAACTAGATTTTTCTTCCGATAAATTAGTGAAAGTAGCCAGCCTAGCATTAGTTAAATTTTTTAGTTGCTTATTGACCTTTTATTTATTTATTTTTTCCTACAGCTTAGGCCAACTATGAAATGGATTAAAATTAACTGCTGAAGAACTACATTGAAAGCTATTCTACGGATCAGTGCTCTGCTCCATGTCGCTTGTGGTTATATAAACATCAGATGTGTTACACTGAATATTTGAGAAGTGCATTAGCCTCACCAGATGTCCATCGCCTGCATTTATTTTATTTTAGGTAGCCGTAAAAAATGATGTTGGTGTGTTCTATTTTGCTACCATCGTACCACTGAACATGTATTTTGATGAAAGTGGTCAAATGGATAAACGAGATTTCCTGCAAATGTGGAAAGAAATACCGGAACAAAATGAAGTGCAATTTACTATCAACAATGTTAAAGGCCTCAGCGCAGGCTTGTTGATTTTTTATCTTTTGCATTCTCATCCATCACGTTTTTATTATGATTCATTACTACATATGAATAGATTGGAAGGACTAGTGCAGTTTCAGTCGCTGTGTATGAAAAAAGTATCCATGAGGGTTGTTCATTTTCTTGTACGCGTATTGACCTATTAAGAGAATATGGCAACGCTTTAACGAGGATTTGGGATAGTTATATTATTAATAATAAAAGAATATAGAATTAATATTGTAATGTATTTTTGGTCTTGTTGAATGAATGGATATATATATATATCATATGATTATATATTTCCTCTTATTATAGATGATATATGTACCAAGCTCCAACAAAATAATGTGTTTACTGTGGCTCGTCGCAATGTGGAAGGTCAAGAATTACTTTATCATTCAATCAAATATACCAATCAGATTTACGTCTTATCGGAGCTTAAAATGCAAGAAGTGTCACAACCTCTTACGGTAAATGCTTTTTCCTGGGTGTGATTTGTGTTAATATTACTGTAGCAATCAGGTGGATCTCCTATACAAAATCAGTTCAGTTTCTGACGATACTTGTTCGCTTTCGGGAAGTATTTTTTTTTTTTTTTGAGAATGTCTTTGATTTATTTCTTATTTAATTTCAGTTGTCTTTGAAGTCACGCCATACAGCAGCAACAGCAAACATGAATGAGATGTATCAACTGATTATTTCCTGTTAATGTGAGAAAATTTACATTATAATGTACGTTTCAAACAAATGGCCGCAGCTTCTTGGTATTGTACACACCTTTCATGCATAGTTACATCCGGGATACAGTTGTGGTATCATTTTGCTTTAAATAAATAGAATTTTCTTCCATGATAAGTTATGGTGAGCTATCCTTAAAAAAAAAAAGAAAAAACAAAAACCAGATCATATTCTTTTTTGTTTCGTTCACTTCTCCTTTGTTTAAGAATGTTGATTATTAAGTATTTATTGTTGTATTTGCTATCTCATTCCATCTATTGCATTCCCAGTGTTTGAGCCGTAGTATTTTTCATGCTCGCAACCACCACCGCTCTTGACCTCAAATGAATATTGCCCGAGGTTTCCCGGTATCTATTGGTTCTCGTAATCTGAAATGTGTGTTCTGGACAGATATACGCTGACGAAAATGAGTATTGATTTTGAATGAACACAGCAGTAAATATGGAGTTATTTCAAGGTTACCGGAATAAGAGCATTATGGTTCCAAATTACAGATGGAGTCTGACCGTTAAAATTACATGGGTTTGAAAAAGATTATTTGAGCCGTATACAAATTGATGCGGTTGTGTTTTTATTGTGATAACGATGTTTCATAGAATTGGATCTATAGTTTAATAAGATCCAGTAGCAGTAAAAATTCTCGCTATAAATTTTTTATTGGTCTTGACTTTGAATTTACTCATAAACTATCCCATCAATTCGCCTAGTACATGTTTCGTTACCATTTCCAAATACTAAACTGGACGGTACTATTACTACAGTTATCGTCATTCAATGACGGGAAAAAGTTCGATGCAATCACATCTGTTAGTGAATGTTTTCCCTTCACAATCGAATTAGGCTGAAAAAATATTTGTGTCAAGTTTACACAATGATTCGTACCACAGAGGCAATGCAATACATTTATTAATTTCTAGGATGTAACTGCCTTTTCCTTACTAAAATTAACAAGATTTACGAGATTTTGATGGTGCGAACACAGGTTATGCGAACGCACCAGCAGCAGAATTCTGCAAGATGATTACAGAGCAAGCAAACATCAGCCAGTCTACAATTGATTAACAATAGTTTGTCAACTAGCAGAGTTGAATCATTTGTAAGAAACTAAAGTTTATCTATAATGTCCGATATATAGCATGCTTTAATTCTACAATACTGTGGATAATGGTTAATCGGAATCGGACATTATAGATATAGATAACAATACTGAAACAACAACTGACAGGAAAAGAATAGGAGATGTAAGCTGAAGGAGTAAAACGAAATTTCATGCATTAACCGAAAAATGAAAAACAAAGGATTTTCCATATGATTCTGATGTATCACAGTAAACAGGAAAATAAATTATAAGGCAAAAATGAAACATTTACAAGATAACGAAGGTATAAAAGTAAAAAAGGTAAGTTGAATAAGATTGTTTGTGTTGTGTGCTCACGTTCACACTTAAATGTATGTTAAGGATGTCATTCCTAAAGTTGTCTCAACAAATACAGGTGTTTTTTAATTATGGCGTGGTTTGACGTGCTGCATATCAGTTTCTGCCTAATGAATTAAGTAACACACGTGGCGAGAAATATTTGACTAGAGATTACTTTTTGAAAAAGATTTCTAGAACTTGATTCCAAAGATGGGTGCTGATGGCTTTTTCTTTCAATTAAGAATTCTACAAGGTTCATGAAATTTTGGAAAATATTTAAAGGAAGAAATCTTTCGAAACATTTACATGAGCTACAATGAAAAATCCATCGATATTTTCAATAAATGACAGCGGTAGTACGTTGCTGCTGTTGTTGCTTATTATTATTAGTGTTATTACTAATGTGCATTTCACTAAATGTAGTGTCATAATCAGCAGGTGGCGTTTCAGGCCTTCCTACAATATCGAGCGTTTCTCGTACGATTGTTCCCATACCTGTCGTTGTACTATGATGATGATTATTGTTAGTGGCCATCGAATGATTGTGATTATTCGCAACTACGGTTGTTGCTATTGGCATTGATCGTGCTGTTGCCGAAAATGCCTATAAAATTTCATTTTCTAGAATGTTATGTGAAGTATTCCTTCCAATTTGAACATTCAAGCTTCTACTTCATTAATGTAATATCAATAACTGAACAATTAAGGATGAGAATAGTTTTTAGGCAAATAAGGCATGCAAAATGTGTGATGTAAAGGGAGGGACTGCACTGTTTACTCGTCCTTTTTATTTGTTTTGTTTCTTTTATCTTTAAACTAGTTACGCATTTGTTACTTGCACTCTATGATTTTTTTCTCACGCATTTGAGTGGTTAGCATATTACAGTACTGATGATACTGGGAAATAGACGGCTGCTTATTTGTAATAAGGTAATAGGGGATTTGGGCATGGATATATTGAAGTAATCATTAGCATTTCAATCTTTGAGTATTCGAATTGACTGATTCATTTGTACTTCAATCAGGTGTCTCTTAAATTGTTTAGAATCTTTTAAAATTATTCAGAAAGCTAGCATAATCATTTTAATATAGCTGAGAGTTAGATTAATCAGCTTTTTTTCAACAAACATCATTCATTTTAATTTACTGTGAAAACTTCAACCTTCTCATTTAAATGTGGTTTTCGGTATATACTTGCTTCATAAGAATCCCAAAATTGCGATGAATCGTCGTTTTCCGATGTAGCTGCCATGCGTCTCGAACTTGTTTGAGATTCAGCACCAGCTGATCCCTGCAATTTCTTGTTGGGATCCTACACAGTAATCGCTCTAGAAGACCACTAATCTCCCTATTTAAACTTTCAATTCATAGTTGGGGGACGGGATGAAATTTGGTTTTGGCAGTTATTCGTGAAATGGTTCAGAATTTTCACCACTCAATGACTTAGATTCCCAGAAGCTGCTCTAGTTGTTGATTTGAACTGTGGTTTTCACCATCTAACCTTGTTATTATGCTGTGAACTCCTTTGTCTCTTTAAGGAATCATAATACGCATCATACTGATCTGTTAAATAATTTCCCGGCTGATAACTGGCTTGCGGCGGCATATAAGGCGCATTTCCTGGCATATAAATAGGCTCCTCATAGGCCGGTCTCCTTGGCAACGTACCATAGACCGATTCAGGGCCCGTAATAATCGGTCCATCGGGTGGCGTTCGTGGACGTCCCATAGGAGGTGGCATTGGTCCGTACGGAGGCATAAATCGTGGTGGTAGTACACCAAAATGTGGTGGCGGAAGAGGATAGAGACCAGGCGGTAGATGTGGTGGCATTCCTGAAATGATATCAGTCGTAGTGTGAACCCGTACGATAATGATGCTCCTCAGTGATTCTCATTATCCAAGTGACAGTGTATGAAGATACTAACCAAAATTTGGTGGAGGTGCTCCCATCACTGGCATGACACGGTGCATCGGTGGTAACAAATGTGGAGGTGGTGGCGATGGTGACGGAAATGGCACAAATAAGGGTGGCCGCATTAATGGATGTGTTGACATCATGTGTGGTAATGGTAGTGATCCACCACGAAAGTGCGGTGGTAACATACCTGGATACATACCTGAATAAAGTATATAGGAATTGGTATACAACACACCTGCTACTGTTAGAAGCTAAGATGAATGCTTAGATATATATTGTTTCTTACTTTAGGAATTAAAATTATTAAATCTGCTTGAATTCAACAGAATTTCATTTCCATGCTGGGCATAGTTCAGATTAAGAAAAATGGACATATTTCATCCAGATAAATGCATCTTCCTTGTGCGGTCGGCTCAACTCTTCAGTAACTTAGTGAGCATTTATTTGAAATAATTTCCTTTAAATGCTTGTTAAATTCTTCAGCAACATAATTAGTTGCATACCAGGACATGGCGTTTCACCACCGCCATCGCCACCACTACCACATACCACATCAATATCGCTACCCGCTCGTCGTGAAAATGAATCGATGCCATCCGTATAGAGTACCAAAGCTTGGTCACCTGAAATTCATCCAGGCTTATTTTAAATAGTTCACTTTGAGAGTGAGTGTAAAGTAACACTAATTAATCACATCCATCTCAATTGCTCGGAAAATTCTAAGGTAAAAAATACCAAAATAGAGACAAGATTAGTTAAAAAATCAGCCCAAACAGAAAATTTCTAGAAGTTTTTAATTTATTGGCTTCGTAATGAGCTCTTTTGAGTAATTTGTCTTGCTATTGAACATTTTCTCCTATTACAACACAGCTGTAGGACAGATCAAATGTCTAAAAAGCAGTAATTCTTGCCCTTATGGAACTAATAAATTATACTGCTGATAATATTCTTCCCATCACTGATAATAATCTCACCTTTTCTTTCATTTCTCTTCCCCTCTCTTTCTCCCGTATAATTTTCAAAATGATCGGTTTTACGACCTGAGATACTGCATGAATGTAATTTTTGAGTACAACGACGTACAATTATTACACATCCCGCAATTCGTTGGTTACTAATATAATTGGATCGGTTCATTATTATGTAAGAATGTAGCCGTGTGTACAGTACTCAAATGTGGCTCATATCTGGTCAAAAATTTTGGCTATTAAATAAAAGATAATTGTTAGGACCAAGAACAGTGAAGTAATTTGTAGCGGATGAAAAGAATCAACCAGCCAAGTTATTGTTGGTCTTTCAGCTACCTTGAATTATTTCAATCTGTCGCATAAACTTTTCACTCTGAAGCTTTTTTTTCTTCCACTTATTGGTTACATTTTTATCAAAGTAGAGGGAATTGATCGACAAGAAACGATATTTTTGGAAAAGCTTAGCGTACAAAATTTTCCTGAAATTATAGGAAAAAAGGAATAAGAAATGGAAGCCAATTTTTGAGCTCTTTTTTTCGATTCCTTCAAAAAGGTTATCTATTTTCGATACGGAATGAATTATTAGTAATTGGAGTTAAGTGAGATCTCGATAGTGATATACCCGTTCTATCATCTAATTCATCCCCGTTTTTCCGTCACCCGGGATCTCGCTGATAGATGGACAAATCATCTGAGCTTGCTGACCTTGACATTTGATCACACTACGATGTTTATCTCAACATCACCACTTTCCTCCGTTCCCGGCCATCTATTTCTTAATTTATAATTAACTGATCCCTAAGCTTTTTGCTGACCTTTGCCCTCTAGGAATGACTGATGGCTCATTACCTCCCTCTTTGCTAAAACCGAACGAAAAACTTTATTTCATCAGTCGGTTTCACGATGGGACTTCAGAGATTTGTGACCATGACCATAGCCTTGATACAATTCATAGGCTGATATGACCGTAAGATCAAGACATTCTAAGTAAACTTAAAGAAATTTTGAGGGACATCAAGTAGTATGTTTAATTAATTAGTAAATGGAAACACTAAAAATTTGGACTGCAGTTTGTAGTCCATTGATAGTCTCTTAAGTATCCAAGATAAAAAAAGACTTGTTGAAGACCAGATACTGTAGTTTCATAAAATGAACATTAATTAAGGGAAATAGAAAAATTAATTGGCTAGCGTCAAAACCACTCTCAAGAAGTGAGAGGGTGATCAGCAGAAATCCTCTAATTCAAATTTATTTGCCGAAAACATATTCTACAGTAGATGTTTACAGCCTTAATAACTACTCCAAACATTCCGTACATGTGAGTGATAATTGAATTAGACAAACCATGACGTAAATCTTCTGTTTCATAATCCGGCAAAAAATTCTTACCCAAAGTAATATTCACATCGATGAATCTACTTTTGTGTAAAGCGAAGAATGAGAGAAGAGATGATTCATAATATTTAGAACTGTTTTGAAGAAACTAACCAGTTGTTCGTTCTCGATCTTGCTTTTTGATCCGGAAACGATTAGCGATGGATGAAGAGATACTTGCCGAATCGTATTCACCTGATTGCTGTCGCCTTTCCCAGGCTTCTTTACCGATAGCCCGTTC
Source organism: Setaria equina (assembly GCA_003012265.1). Lineage (NCBI taxonomy): Eukaryota > Metazoa > Nematoda > Chromadorea > Rhabditida > Setariidae > Setaria > Setaria equina. Next base: position 46,938 of record PQVD01003006.1, read on the forward strand.
AGCCCATCGTTGTTGCTCCAAATCTTTGTCATCTCCGATCGCTGCTATTTCTTCGATTTCACTGACATCAACAGAGTAACCACTTTTTTTTCGATTTAAACGAAGCATAAATTAATCGAACTATTTAATTTGTTAATAAAAATCTGATGTCTGATCAATGTTTTATTAAAATTCTTTGTCTAATGTAACGCATCGGCTTAAACAGCTCCATCCTTACCAACCATCAGAGGAATATTCATTTTAACTCATCTGAGTATTCATATCTTTGTACTCCTAAACAGCTCATCTAGTTACATACCTTTTCTAAGGTATGCAACTAGATGTTTTATGTTTTAAGGAAAACCTTGGAAGTGGTTCACTTGGTGGACTGGCACTTCTGCTCGCCTCCTTAATAGCTTTCAAAGCCGGCAATCGTTCATCCAGCTTAATATACATCGATTCAGCGTACGCGTGGAAGCAGCAACGTACAAGAGCATTTGCCGCTTTTGCATTCGTACAAATGAACGCATGACATTCTAGGACCTGAAATTTGGACTGGACTGAAGTAAGCTCGGTCAGTATTTCAATAATAATCTTCACATTTGATCCCATACGTCTGATAATGTCTAGTAGATGTTAAAAGATTTTTCATCAGTGCCTGAAAACACTTCTCAGCTAATACATAATGCATAGAACAAGTTGGTCATTTTAGTTCCTACCATCATTCTTATCTTTTTCATTCTATTTTGATCCGATTTTTAATTATTTTTTCACCATATTTAAACAATATCTCGTCATGCAACATTTACTGTGCATTCAATTAGGGCAGCTTATTGTTTAAACTACACTTATCGGAGAGGGGAGGAAAATTTGAATAATTTTTTGAAATTCATGAACCCACAAATAGCATATTTTGAACTCAGTGTGGAGTCACCATTATTATTGCACGGTATTGCTACATTTGCATGGTTTTCTTCAAAGGTCAACAAGGTTATCGGTTATTAGTTGTGGAATATGTTAAACTAACTTTGATTCCAGTAGTCCTCCTGAAAATAGCAGCGAAAATTGGTGGATGTTGGCTGTCCTCACCACTTGCAAACGGTGAATCCAAAGGTAGAAACCGTTCTCCGCCACCTTCGATTGCATATCCAGTTACATTTACATATCGTACTGCTGCACAGTAGTGAAGGGAATTAATTGGATGAAAGGCTGTTTCAGTTCTCTTATCACCATCTATGTATTCTAATAACAAACCATTAGACCATACTGATAGCCTGAAACGTCTGAAGGAAAAATAATGCCTCGAACTTTTCTTCTGATTTACAAGATAAGTGTTCTCGAATTGGCTTTTGTGATTTTTCACTCATTAGGAATAAATCTGATTCTTTCAAATTAACAACACTGTTTCTTTTTATTTTAAATTTACAAATTTTGAAAACGCAGCTATCGATCAAAAATATCACTGATATATAAGTTAACAGGCACCAGGAATCAATTCCTTTCGTATCAGCGTTATCACCAATCGGGTAACGTTCACGTAGCGGTTGTTGAATTCCTTGTAGGCCATCTTTGGTTATCGTTGGCACAGCGCTACCGATGTACAGTACTCGACATCGGCAGAATGGTACTGCCACCATAGCAAACGGTGGAAACCCTATCAAAATTACCCTTAATTAAAAATTATACTTTCACTGACAAACGCGCTTATCAATCGGTTACTGTAGTCAGACAAAATTTATCAGTTTGTAACTGGTATTAACAAGATAATGCTTTCGTCAAAGTAATATACTTACATACAAACTTACACAAATCAAGGTATGATTGACTGGACTTGGATTGATGAAGAGTTTAATGTTAATTAAGCATAGATCGAAATAATTGTGAATAATTTTAAACACCCAGAGTATGATACATATCGTCACGTTGAGTCGGTTTAATCGTCCTCAAATTATTCAGCTCATAATTTATAATTATCATTCTCTTCAGGAGTGGCACAAATACAATTAAGAATTCTAAACTGTCCATGAAATATTACTCTTATATTTCCATGAAAAGATTGATAAATAGGTAAAAAGATCCATCGATCAATCGATATTGTGGATGAATGAATGACATGAATAATAATAAAAATAATGATAATAACAGTAACAGTCATAAATTTGTCGGTTAATCCAGAATATTAATGATATATCGGAAATAATGTATTATAACCTAATAATTACACATTCTTTTTCTTTTACATATCCAATAGGTGTGTGTGTGTGTACAACAAGCTGGCGATGAATGAAGAAGTCCTGATGTATGAGGAGAGAAAGGAAAGGATAAGGAAATGTCGGATATCGGGAAAATAGAGGTAGAGAAGGGAAATGAGATGATTTATCTAGGTCAAGAACGAATCATTGAGAAAAGTCAACACTAAATTATCGATAGGAAAATGAAATGATAGCAGTGGGATGCTACTCATAATTTGCTTGCAGAACAAAATTCTTTTTTCAAATTTTGTATTGCTTTATTGCTGTTCATAAAACAACTCTTCGCACAATGAAGACATACATCCCAGTGTGAAACATCAACATCACCTGTTACTGATAGCAACCTACTTTCTTACTTATCAAACTTTTCATTAACTTGTTATTTTATCAGTTGGTAAAATTCTTAAGATTTCCGCATAGCAGTTAAAAGATATATGAATATGAAAAGCTTAATTAGAGTTTATAATTCTGAAGTGATGCACATTAAATGCTGTTATGATACCTTCATTACATAACAAAATAAAACTGATAACTACTAAATAATGATAAATGAATGGATTGGAAAGCTTACTGGAGACCAAGAAAACTCTATCACGTATAAAAAAAGTAGCAATTAGTCCGGATTATGGTAAGTTAACCGGTTTTGTCATCGTATCTAAGTTTTTAGACTTTTTACATCGAGTGATCAGGTGATAAGCAGAGTACAGGTGAAATATCTCAGACATGAAATAGATAAAAGAAGAAATCGATTCAAAAATTGAGGAGCTGTTTACAGGAGGAAGTTCACATCAAAGATTCGAAGGCATATACATGTATGTCACATACTTGCTTCTGTCACAAGGGAAGTTAGAAAAAACAGGATTTCTATTTAAAATGGCCTCCAAATCATTCCTTTCCTAACTCTTTGCAATTGTTTCACCGAAATAATTGTTCTTAATGGGCTCATATTTCACAGATTATTAGAGAAAAAGATATATTATTAATTGTGATAACATCATTTACAGGAAAAGTAAATGGAAAAACTATAGAAGAATGAATTGTTTTTAACGTCAGTAATTTGATAAGAAAATTGACCCTCTGCGTATTACTGCTTTTAACTACGTTATGAGCTTTTACTTATCGCGTAGTTCACTTCAAGGAATTTGATAAATATTATTAAACGCATCATCATTTTCATTTGATACTATTATCTTCGAAGTTCAGTTTTAAATACTTCCCAACTTTATAGTTTCCAAATCATATTATAACCTTGCATGCCTCATCTTTGACTCGATCAACTAAAATCTTGATATTCAAAAAGAATTACCATTAATACTTCAAAAAAATGCATCATTATTGGAAGCTTAACAGAAAGCGATAAAAGAAAAGGAAAAACAGCAAAAATAACGCATGTAAAAATATGTAACGCAAGACCGGTTTTGCAAAAGCATTATTGGACCACATTTGTACCGAATGATAATAACAAGTTTGCGCAAAAAAGATTCTTAGTAAGTGTGATAATGATGATGGCTAGTTACAACGGCAATCATTATCACTAATAGCAGTAATGCGGGAGCAATGATTTTTCTTTCCGATCATTTTTATGCATATATTACTGCTACCACGATTACAGTGGTTATTATGAAATATTATATTATCAATTTTATCATTATTGATATTACTATTAGTAACAGTAATATTTTATTAATATAATATTGCCGTTATCAAATTATCATCAGCATTATTATATGATTTACCATCATTTATGTGAGGATAAAGAATGATTTAAGAAGGGGTGTTTGTCGAGGGTTGGAGTCGTGAGAAGAAAATCGAGAATGCGAAGGTTACAAAAGAAGACCAAATATAAAAGAGACAAACATTATTCTATTTTCCAGTTTTCACAAAATTTACACTAATTTTTCTTTTATAAAATTTATTACAACAAAAATAAAATTGCTTGCAATAAAAGTAATCTTTTTTCGTTTTTATTTATCCTTCTGTTTTGTATGCGAAAATGTGAATTGCGTGGAATTTTTCGTTTTTCAGAAATGAAGTAAGAAAGGAAACATCTGAGGAATTTCCAAAGTTCTTATTATCTTTTATAATAACACAACTGTCTGATTGGTGTATTAGCAAAACAACGGTAGTGAATATAAAAAGTTCATGCTAAAGAAAAGGACATTCACACTCATTATAATGACTCAAAATTGAAATCAGTGATAATAAATTATTGCAGAAATAGCTTCGACTAAAAGCCCGAATAAAATATTTGCAAAGGTATCATCATCAATTTTGGATTTTTATCCTTTTGAAGATTTGTCTGATGAATGGAACAATATTTATATTAACTTCTAAGATAGTATTAAAACAAAGAACAAAATTTAGTAAGAAATGTAAAATAAAACTTAAAAAATGATGTATAAATCGTAATCAATAGCGCTATGGTGATAAAATGAAGATCAATGATGACTTAAGTAGACAGCGCTCCGTTTCAAAAAAAAAAAAAAAAATAATAAAAAAGAAAAAATGAATAAAACAAAAAAATAATTAAAAAAAAAATCAAATAAAAAAAAACATAAATAAAAAAAAACAAAAAAAAACATAAAAAAAAAAAAAAATCCACCACAAAAAAAAAAAAAAAACCAAAAACAAAACA
>PQVD01003007.1:1330-41117 GCA_003012265.1 Setaria equina
GTTTTGTAACCATAAAGATGAGGTAAAGACAGATAACAAAAAAAAAACCACATTAAGTGTAAAACATTTCCAATATTCAAAACCAGACTTATTGAATCAACATCTTTTATTATCATCATCTATTCCCCAGTTGGGTACCTTCGCTATATATTTCTCATAAACTACTAATGAAGCCCAAACTTTTTTTGCTGTATGGACATTTTTAGTGGACTGAAACTCTACTCACATCCTATTTTAAAAAAACAATCCTCTTTTTTATCTAAGATGATAGAAAAAAATGTGCAGCTTCTCACGTAAAAATTTTTCAACTGATGTGTTAGTAATTGCGTTATGTCATTTAATCCACATTAAACAAGTCCAAATTTGAATAATGCAGAATAAGGAAAACAGTCGTTACTGTGGACACTGACTTATACAGATCTCATTTTACAATTACCATAAATTTAAACTATTTACTACTCCAAATATGTCAGTAATTAACTCTTTAAACCATTTCCTCACAACCACTCACCACTCGCTTTTTTCCACTATGTTCTAGCGTTTTGAGCATCTGTATTCTAGATCATACAAAACGATAAACAATCTGTTTATGTCATTCTTTAAATGTTACTCCTATCAATTCCTCATTCTCATTCGAAAATTACGTAGAAAAATGCTCTCAAATTTAACGTAACTGAACTTCTGCATTATTGAATGATTCTTTTGAAAAGTTCAAGCAAAGTCGGATTTAAAAAGCAGACATCAAATCTTCATTTTCGAATGAATGTCCATGATTTTGAAATTCAGTCCAAACATTCTTTTCAATACCTTTTCAAGCTACTTAAAGTGCTGAAGAATTGAAACGGCTGGTCCGTTTTCCTTCAACTTTTATTTCAGTTAAAGGGTCCTTTTCTGAATCTCGTTGATAAGAAACAAAAAATCCCTATAATATAGAACACTACAATTGTATTTCAGCTTTCCATCCAGCTTTTCGCTTTCTTTTTGCTTCTTGTTCTGAGTTATATGTGAACTGAGTGAACAGCAAGCCAAATGTCCCTCTTTCTTCACTCTGCAGTCATTCGTCTCTTTTTACTCATCCATTCTGTTCAAGAAATGGATTTAATGGGAAAAAGAGATAGAATGAGTAAGAAGGAGAGCCAGAAGGAGTTAATGCGGTTGCAGCAACTGACGAATAACCCAAAACGTCACCGTTTCAATATTACACAAAAACCATACATATGGCTTTTTAAATATATTAGTCAATTACTATCTTTTTAATATAAAGTAGCGCTAAGAGCATCTAACCCTTCTTCACTCTCCTCCTTAAAGTTCAGAAAACTTATGAAATAATGAAAGATAAAAAAAAAAAAAAACGACATTTTTTCCCAACAGAACTTGACTATTCATCTACAGAAAAACGGAGAAATTAGCAAAATTAAGTGGCAGAAATAACTTTTTTGGTAAAAGGCGGTTTTTCCGTAACAATGACTTGAGTATCGTCAAACGCGTGTTCCGTTTTCGAATGTCTGTTTTACAAAAGATATTTTTTCCTTTCTTTCTTTTTTTCTGTAGTTTCAACAAATACCAATAACTTGAAGTTTGAATCTCGTAAGTGAAAAAAGAAAAACTAACTAATCGCTCGCCAGAGAGCACCTCGAGCAGTCTTATGAGCATCTTACCGTCACGCATATCCATATATAAATCGTGTATTTTGCAATTTACCGGTAGGAGATGTGAATTTACCCATTTGGTGAAAGTTTTCTTTTGGACATTTTCACGCTCATCTGAAAAAAAGTAATTCGTGCAGTTACTCACTCATTTCTTGCTGGGAACAAGAACATGAATTAGTTTGATCAGTCACACAATATCGTAACAAAAAATAAAATGAACAAACCAGCGAGAGCTTTGATACGCGAACGTTCGAAAAGTCTGGCCGAGGAATTTTCGTCATACTCCTCGTAGTCCTCGATCCGACCATTATAATCGTGGCCACGCACGGCTATATCGGTCGTCATCGCCTGTAATCCATACTATAAATTAGTTACCTTCATAAAATAAAAAATAAATTAAAATAATGTACGTGACGCAAAACATTTCAAAAGTGATGCATGGCAAACGATGCCACAACCTATGAAACGAGGATAATCCGAGACCATACTTCATTACTTTAAACTTTGACAGTGACGGACATACCTTAAGTGAAGGTTAAGTCGATATAATTAATAAAAAGCCGAATGCGTTACATTAATGTATATGAATTCCATTATTATATCTATATTTTCGTCAGAAGAGCATTTCTGCTCGTAAAGGTGTTAGTCTAAAAGAAATGTAGGATAATAAATAAAGCTGTACAGTGAGTGCCATGCATTAGTACGATGAAGCTATGGTCACCTTTAGTTCCGAAGCAAAAATAACTTTGCAGAAAGTACTTTCAATTAGTTCTATGTGAATAAATCAAAGTTGAATGAAGCGTGATTTAAAAGTTATTGATTGGAAGCAGATGTAGCAAAGGAGTGAAGAGGGTACAAGAGTGCGAGGTATGATTAGCTAATGTGAATGGCTTAGTTACTAGATGAACTTATCTTTATTGTTAGAGCAAAAGGAAAATGAACTTATTTAACCATATATCTAATGAAAGAGAAAAGAATGATGTATATTTCAGGAGTGAAGCTGACGCGTAAAAGGACCAAATCTTGTAAATTCCTTTTACGCAGAAAGTACTGAGTACAAAAGTACTGAGTAAAAGTACAGAAAGTACATTTCGTCGAAATGCATAGTAGTGACTAATTAATTAAAAAAAACGTTGCTATTTTCGGAATGACCGGTGAAGCAAGGAACAAAATGAGACATGACTGGTGCTGTTGGTTGCGAAATTCAGATATTCATGATGATGCATCTTTCGTTGATCTTGAGAGATTTTACAACAAATCTCAGTCATATAAGAACTATCCGTAGAATATATGAAAAAAAAAAAAAATTTTGAGATGTTTCCATCACTTGTGCTGTAGAATAAACAAAAACAAAGGGAAATGAAGGACGCTGGAACTTTAGACAAAGCTCAGTTCGTGATAGTGAAGAGAGCGACTGAAGCATTCCCGAGAATGGACTCGCCAACTCAATGTGATGGATTTCCATATCACCATTACTGCCGCTAGTGTTAAAGAGTATGGCAAGTATAGAAGAAATTGAGGGAACGATGAAGTGATAGATAGCTCGAGCTAAGTAAAACCTTTCAAAGAGAATGCTGAGATGATATGTCACTTGAAATATGAACTCGAACTCATCTCAATTTCACATTCATTAAATCAATGAATTGTAATTTTCTTTTTCCTCCGAATCTTCCATCCTTCTGTTCTATCTACAGAAGGAGTAATTTCTCTACCAAAAATATTTTCGTCGGAAGTTGTGTCATAGAAAATAATGATGATTTCAGTTTGGATCAGATGCTAACCTGAAATTAGACTCGAACACGTCTCTTTTGGGCGTAATATACAAATTTTTGTTAAAAAATAAAGAAACGAAAAGAGAAATTTTGGAAAGTGGACGGTGAAACTGACTCGAACAAATCTCGCCGAAAGCCGAACATCTCCACTGATGAAGAGAGCAAATGCGCTTGCAACTCATTTCATCAGGCAGATTGCACATAGGATGTTAATTGCAGTAACACAAAATAAACTATGTGACTGAAAAGCTTATACTTTGAGAGATTGAGATTGTAATAAGGAAGTAGTGTATAGTTAGAAAGCTTAGGTCTAAGGGTCTTTTTCATGATACTTGAAAGTGGTTTCGTTGCTAAATTAAATTTCAATTTAATGTTACAAAATAGATCTAATCTTCCTAAGATTAAGCAAAATTAGGATCAAAAAAGCTAATGAAAAAGAAAAAAAACTCTTCAAATGAAAACTAAATAGACTTTTCAGGCTGAAAGTTTAATGATGACTGTGTTAGGAGTTGATGTTCCTTCGATTACTTTTAATATATTGAAACAGTGCAGCAAAGCAACATCCTCCAGTATTTTCTGTGCCAAGGCGATAAGAAAACAGCAATGATTATTCATACTCACAGAAACCCTAATTAGCAATAATTGAAGAAAAGTTTTAATTGTGAAAAGTACCAAACAGCGGTGTCTTCTTGAATTCATAAATAGAAGGAATGAGCTAACCGGAAAAAAAATGCTTTCAGTGCTTCAGCACCAGTAAATATTTCACTTTGCCCATTTCAGTGCCTGACTATTGAACGATTTCAGTAGTTGTAGTTGAGAATATTGTTATCAGCTAACAGTTGTGAAAACTTATCAGAGTTATCAGAGGAGAAACTGAACTTCATTTGATTGATGATAGAAGATTAGAAATTACCGTTCACAGCGAGCATCTCATCTCATGGTCTTTTCCAATCTCAGAGAAAATCTTTTCAAATGGTAAGGTAAATCATCACATTTTTATTGCTAACATCGTTTCTCTCAGTAGCATTTATTTGTTTCATTTCATTGAATGAAATTTTTTTTTACCAAAGAATGTTTAGGTAAAATATTGGATGCAATTTTGCCACGCTTGCAAAACAATCAAACTTCATCATTGTAATATTAGAAAAAGCACTGAATGAATGACGATATTTCAGAGATGAAAAAATGATATGGAAACGAATGATCGGAAAATTAAAACATTCACTGAAAGCAGTTGGTGGGAATACCTAGCTGCATTAGAAATAGCAAAATGTGGGTTAAAATCCCAGAACTGAAGTTTCATCGGTTTGAGAAGCAGCAGTTTTTAATTTGATTCAAAAACTCTATATTGAGAAAAACGAAAAACTGTCGTCGCTCCACTTCAAACTAGTGAAATATTGTGCATATTCAAAAAAAAAAAAGAAAAATGAGTGGAAGGAAAAAAAACGGCCACTCTATTATAACATATTTCACATTTCACTGCAAAAATGAGTCGAAACTAACAGTGGCAAAAACATATTAATTAGCAATCAGGTGGTTAATAATTTGGCGACGATAATTGAAAAAGAAGCTAAGAAGCAAAAAGCTCTAGGGTTTTCTAAAATTCTTGCAAGCATTAAAGGCAAAGTCATGTTACTGTTTGAGGACAATGAACAATTTAAGAAATTTAAAATTTGGCCAACAATGCAAGATGCCAAGCTTTTTTGGCTTCTTGAAAATTGCTTAACTTTTGAAAATGAAATGCTTCACATATGCTAAGTGTTCTATTAAACAGCAGTGCATCATGCTAGAGTGGCAAGGTATGAGTCTCTCAATACAGCTAGAAATAATCAGTGATACTTTGAGTGGAAGATGAATCAATCAGATGAATTAAGAATTAAGAGAGAGATGCCGATTATTGGAAATTAAGAAGAGATGAATGAGAGGTGAGAAAAGAACAATTAGCTGAAATGAAAAAAATCATTAGTTAGGAGAGAATCGAAAGTTGCATTGAATGAGTGGAACCTGTTCGAAATGTCAAATGAAAATAACTACACAGGAAGAAAGTAACGGCATGCTGTTCCGTACAACCATCTCCATCTTCGTCTCATTCAACGAAGGATCGATTGTGTACGGAGCAAACATGATGTGTCCAAACTAACCGTAAAACGATCGGTGACAATCAATTTGTCCCACTGACAGCGGATGCACTGAAATATCAGAATTTTACGAATGGCCAGAGAGAGAGATGACAGTGAGGCCTTGTTCTGAGGGATTCAGAAAGTTTTGGCAGGAACCTCGGGAAGAGAGTGAGAAGGAAACTGATGAGGAATGTGGTCGAATATGCCAGAAGCACAGATGTCTAGCATGATGTCAAACACTGAAGATTTCAAACCATTAAGCAGAAAGAGCATATTGCGATGAATCATTCTGAAATTTATAGCCTTACTAACAAGTAGAAAAAAAATTCAGAAGTTTTGCCCTGACGTGTAACACGTATTGAGGAGCAGGAACCCCAAGAAGAACAACGACGGTTGCTTATGGAGCATTTCAAGCAGAAATATAGGGAAGGATAAGCGATGTTCCTGGTTGCTGACACCAATTCCACTGAAATATTGACGTGATTGTGAAGCCTGAAATGTATCAGATGCTAGCCAAAGGCCATATCTTCTATCACATCCTGCTTATTCGTCTTACACCTTGCGTCCTTACGTTTAGTTCGTAGCTTAACGGCACACCTTGTCTCCTTGATGTTCCAATAAACGATTTAGAATAAGTAACTTTTTTTTTATCCCACTGTTATCACTTCTTGTCAAAAAGCATTGTAGTGCTACTCAGTGCAGTGAAAACTTTGCTTTTCTTAACCTTAAAATCGTAAAGAATAGAAAAAAATTTTCAACACTGAGATAGCTTGTATAACAATATTCCATCTTAAAAAGCAATTGCAGAAGTTCAGCTTAAAAAAAATCTCATTTTTGTAGAAACTCAAAAGAATTTTCCGAATGTCACCGCGATGGCAAGTGAATAATTTACTTCCTGTCGCAATAATTTTCTGTTGCAACTATTTCCGAATGGCTCGAATCACAAAACGGAAATTAAATAACTAAAGAGAAATAAAACCTTGAAATAGCAGCTGACACGAAGATTATATTATAAATTACACCATTAAGCTAATTAAAAATCTGTGTTTTCAAACAAGTAAACAAACAAATGAGTCACCATGGCGATTTAAATTAAAAATAAATTAATGGATAAAGTGGGCTCACTGGATTTTTATCATAAAAGAGGTTCTGAAATGATAATGATTCTATTCGAACCATTCGTTCGGAATGGAAGCAATCTGTAATACTGGAACAAGGACGGTGGTAAAGATCAGGTACACTGATAGCAATCAAATGGAAACGAAACACCTCATTGAAATGTCAAAAAGACCAGTAATCAGCAACTAGCATTAATTCATTTATTACTGTCATGTGAGGGTCCAAATCCTTTTAAATAAATAAAATGATTGTCAAATTTCCATTTCAACTATGTGGACATGTCCAAATTTTAATACGACTCAAATCAAGATGATCAGATTTTCGTTAACCAAATACAAAATAAATTTAATACTCTTACGGAGATTTCTGCCACAAAAAGTACGATTGCATAAACAAGCAAAGAAAAGTGACTTTTCGGCGACAGACTTCATGTAAAAATAAATGCTAGAAAAGTTGGAGACACTTCCCAAGAAGTGAGAGAAAAAAAGAAAAAAGAAAAGAAATGTATGGTGATATCTCAGTTTTTTGTTTTCCATAAAATTTTTATACTATAGGCAAACAACATAAACTGGAAAACTTCGGAAAAATGTGATTTACAAAAAAAAAGACCAAAGAATATAATAGATGGATAATGAACAATGTTGGCCAGATGCCACCAAGTTTTAAAAAGCCTTTTTCGCTTTTGGCACCAGACGATAAAGACTGTTAAAGCATCCACCAGTCTCACCTTGCTATCTTACCAACGGACAGTGAAATGGTGAAAGACACAGAGAACGAACTAAGCTTTTATGAGCTTAGACCATTCTTTCATCTAATCAGTTTCTGATTTTTGTTTTTCTAGACTTTTCTTACTGCATGTATTCTTCCCAAGAAGTGCACTTCAGATATTCTACGGCCAAGTGGCTAATAACAGTTTGTAATGAAAAGGCCTTGTGAGTTCTTGGGCATGTTGAAAAGCCTCAGGTAACGCCCACTACTGTACTAGCCCGCCTAATGATCAAGAGTAAAACTAATCACATGGCAAATATGTATAATTAATCAAATGAATTATATTTTTGGGCACTTTTCACCACCTGTAGCACATGACAGATAGTATTGCGCTAATGAATTTTGGTGATACATGATATACATTCATTATATGTCATATAAATAATTGGATAATTACAGCAACGGCATCCTCACCATCACTGCATAATGTAAACGATTTCGATGACAGTGTTCGCTTATGTATGACGGTGAAAGTAGAAAACAAATAATTTAAATATTTCCCTTATCAATCCACTGATAAAGTAACACTGGAACAGCTATCAGTTTAAAAAGTATTTTTTCAACAAAAGTAGAGGAAATTTTCAAACATTTAAGGTGTTCAAATTCTAGTTAATAGTTTTTAGAAGTACTTTGATGTAAGTGAAGAAGGAAGGAACTGAACAGGCATTTCAGATATTGAATTACAGAGGTGGTCCAGCTCGATTATCACACTGACCTGTTGTTTCAATGCTTCACTCACATTAATCTTTAGCTAAAACTTGCCAGCATCAACAGTGATTTCTCCAACCACTGGAATAATAAACCAATCAAGGGGTCAAATGGAATTTGAAGAAAGATGTTTGAACTTTGTTATATAACTGGAAGCATACGATCAACTATGACAAATAAATAATTCATGATATAAGCAATTCAGATGGGTTTCTTTTGCCAGTTGAATCATCTGAATCCTTTCTTTTCCATTTTCGATCTTTTTTGTATCACTACTTTCTGAACAAAGCTGTGAGATTTTAGAAAGTATTTAAAAGAGAGATAGTTGTTTTATCTGTAGAAGAATTCTCTTTTTCACTTCTTCTGAGTGGGATTTCTACTAAAATTGTTAATCAGTAAATAAGTAAAGGTAATCTCTTTCATCCCGTTATATATTACTGGATAAAAATGAACAGCTATCCACTAAATCCAGTTTAAAACTCGTTCACATTTATGGAAAATTTATTTACAACAAAATAATCAAAATTTATCTTTTTATACAACCCCTCAAGCTACACTTATCAATCAGATTGCCTTTTTTTTCTCAAAGAAAATCTTGAATAAAGCCAATTTTCGAAGTCTTGAAAAATAGGTTAAGTACCATTACGATGCGAATGGCAATAACAGGCTAGGAGAATATGTGTCGCAAGAAGAATTAAGAGGAAAGAAATTCTAAATTTTAAATCTCCTGTAGTACAAATCAAATATTTTGCATTCACATTCTAGCCAACAAAACAATCGCACATTTATCGACTAGCATTGTATTGGAAAACAGATTCCTGAAGGATGAAAGGCATGTTTTGAATCACAGGATGTCGGAAAACAATTTACATCTACTTTTGTCAGTCCAGAGAAAGGAAAATTCCTGTGGCAAAATAATCAGTCTTAGCTGGGAGAAGCTGAGGGAAGGACTGGGGCCCAAAAACACCTAAACAAATGAGCGACTCATCTAACTTGTCGAAGAAGTTCGTCCCGAGAGAGAGAGAGATAACTGGAGTGGTCTGACTGGCTCGTAGGTGACCGTTGCAGGTATCATGGTGACAAAAAGCGATAATGCGAAAAGGAAGTAATTATTGCATTATTAGAGAGAGAGGACTGTCAGTGACGATAATAAATATAAGAAGTGATGAGATTTGTGGGGAAAACTTACTGGATCACTTATGATGTTTTACATGGTATCCTGACCAATGGACTTGTGGATAGTGAGCAGTGGAATAATTTGCTCTGCTATATCCTTCCTAGCAAAGTAACAAACTTGAAAGCACTGGAAACGGACAGACTAGGGATTTATATGCGTAAGCACTTTGGTAAGATAAATTCAGGTAAGTCGTACGAAGGTCACGGTGTTTGACCTGAAGTAAACTACCGGACAACAGTGACTCCAGTTTGTTTAGAATACTGCTGATGGTATGAAAGAAGGACCGCCCTGTCTGTGTGGATCTGTCTACTTTAGAGTAGCTGGTTAGTTTGGTTGGTTGGCAGTTTGGTAGCTTGGTTGTCGGTAGATAGACTGGTTGTTAGGTTGCTGGAGAGGGACTGGAGAAGAAGCTCAGTATGGCAGCTGGTAGTCCAACGCACCACCCGAACACGCTAACCCTTGGCAACGATGGCAGCACTGACAGCAATAGATCGATCGGGGCTGCCAGTTAGACATATTTCTTTGTTTACTATACAAACAGACAAATCGATAGTGATGTAGACAAGGCTCCGATATAGGGCCATATTATAAGCCTAAAATAGCTTCTTTGCTACGCTGCTACTTTACTATGATAATAACAAGTAGCCTTTTTTGCACAGAGCCTAATAATTACGATTAATTACCGTTGTGAATGTATTTCGTCACAACGGATAATACCAGATATTCTGCCAGTTGCCTCCAACAATCATTAGCAGTATTATTATATGCCTATGTGGTGTACTTTAATAAACAATTAGTTTAGTTTCATTAAGCTTTCGGCAGATTTTGGTGTAAATAATGAAAAGAAGAAATGTATAGTTTAGACTCTTTGCATGGGCCAAGTCTGAATAAAATTGTCTTATCCTCTCATCTTATAATTTTTAAGCCAGCAACCATAGATTGAACAGTCAGGGTCCGTGGTATCCTTGTTAAGGTAAAATGAATACGAATCATGAATTTCCCTCGCAACAGCTGTCATGCTCGTTTCTGGACTACTTCAGTGACCTAACTTACTAATTTAGGCCATACCACTTACAAACAGTCTGTTTAAGACTTTCTGAATTTAAGATATGGGCTAATTGAATCCCGGCGAGCAGCTGTTATATTGGTTAAATTGTCACAAAGGAAAATAACGATG
Source organism: Setaria equina (assembly GCA_003012265.1). Classification (NCBI taxonomy): domain Eukaryota; kingdom Metazoa; phylum Nematoda; class Chromadorea; order Rhabditida; family Setariidae; genus Setaria; species Setaria equina. The sequence goes on from PQVD01003007.1 coordinate 11,821, forward strand.
TATTGTGGAAGTAATAGCATTTTGCAGATCAGATAAAGAATTTAAACTTCTATCGAAAATTGCCAATATATTGAACCATAAAAAAGAGTCGATTTAAGAGGAGATTTTTGATTTAATTTTAATAGATTTTGAAAAATCAAAGAAGTGAAGGCAGTAAAATGTTTGAAATGAATAAAATTGAATTGTTTACTACCTTTCAAAAAAATTCCAACGGTAAATTTACACGTTGCAAAAGCAATCAACGCAAGTTTGTTGGTGCATCATTTGTGTAGAAGAGACAACAGAAATGAACTGTAAGCAAATTGAACAATTTAAGAAGGCAACAGATCCAATAGACTGTTTTTTTTGGATTAGCTAATCAAATAAATATAAACAATAGCTTGTTTGGTTATTGGGAAAGCATTGGATCTGTAGGATCATTTCATGCGCATTCCATATGCTCAAATCGAATTTTCACAAGGATGGCCATACGCGGCGGAACAATACATCTGGAGATACATCCCAGAAGAAATTAGATTTTGATACTCATAATGAAGGTACTGAAAAGACGGAAGTGAAACAGAAGGAAGGGACTGACAAATAATAAATATTGAGTTAACAAGGAGGCATTGAATTACAGGCTCAGAGACGATTTAGCGTAACGTGATTCAAGGCCAAGTAAAGCTGTAACAAAGTCTTTTTTCAGGAGTCTCGAAGGTTAATTAATTTTCCGCTCATCACAAGCTGCATGCTCTGAATCACTGTCTACAATAGTAGCGGCAGTTAGAGTAATTTAGAAGATATGATAAATACTTTATTGCAGAATTGTATGTAACATATATATTAATTAATTAAGTTGTAATAATTCATTCTGGGAGCGGATAAAATGTATTAAAGGTGTTCTGATGTTATGGAAAGTAAATCGGTGCTGAGAATCAGCGTGAACTTGACATCGAAGATTTTTTCTGAAATGCTCCTTTCCATTATGTGGATGATCAGTTGCATTAACATTTCTATAAATTATAATTCTTTGGTGATACTTTCATTATTTTCAACACACGCTTGAATTTTCCACTGGCTATTTGAATTAATGTAAGTGGAAATTATTGCAATTGTATAACTTTTCTCTTATTCGATTTAACTCTAATATTTCTATCATAAATCTGATTTTAATCTATTATTATCATCTGCTAGTTTATTGTTTTATTGTCCTTACTTTATGAATTTTATTTTTATTCCTATCTTTTACTTTTATCACTATGAAGATTAATTAGTAGTATTCCAACTGATTTATAATTACTGAAAATAATTTTTAATTGCCGTATTGTCATTTAACTATTACGTTAGAAATTATAAAGTATAAAAATAACTTCGTGTATCAGTTGAAATTATCAACAGAAATTGAAAATGTAATGTTGCTGATACTTAAACGGTGTGTCAATCCATATTCCTGTAGAGAATACTACTGAAGCTGAAACACTGACGTTGTTATCATAGATCCTTCTTTTCCAAGGGCGAATAATATTGAAATGTACTAATAGCTAAAATGTTATATTACTTTCTATAAAGAGGCTACTTCTGCACACTGCCTACTTTTTTCTAATGTATTATTATTCATAACTAGCTGTCAGTTTATCAAAACTTTGATTATTATTGATTTACCACTTCATGTCACACTATTCAACTGTTTTACTTTGAAAAGGTATCCACTATGAAAATGGAATAACTTTTTATAATAAACATCGCTTTTAATCTTCCGACAATTCAAGGTCCTTGCATGTGAGATTAGAGCAAAATAATGAAGAACTTAGAAAGTGCGTGGAAGAGCAAAGAAATTGTACAAAATGTTAAGTTGATGCATATATGAGGAGGAATTATGAGTGATAATTAGACTCAGAATAATGGGTGGTTAGAGTCTAGGATAGGCCTCAGAGCAGAATGAGCCTAGAAATCGATCGATGCCGCCGTGGAAAGGTGCCTTAAACACATCATTTGTTTGTTTAAAGTTACTGAAAAACAAATAGGCAATAAAATCTCAGTGAGTGCACTCATTTTATTTTGCTATCAGTCGATTTTGGAGATTAAAAACTAAAAATGTATTCCATAAAATGGAGGCGGTTTAAATTAAATAAGTTCATTTACATGAAATATCAAAAAATAATTTTGGAAATCCTAGCTGTAATTAAGTAATTTTCATCACAATACAACGACAATGCATGGAGAAGAACGTCATTTTTCGTAAAAAAATCAAATTTCAAGTTTAAATTGTTCAAATTACATATGTGTGTAGTCTTAAAGCTCCTGACGAAACGCCTAGAAATGAGAAGAATGACGATGTTGGGGAATGGGTGAAAATCGAAGTCAACGATGATGAGACTGAGGAAATAGAGTTAACGAAGGATGTAAACGAAAATATCTAACTTGAAACAACTGATAAATTGACTTGAGCATGAAGATGCATTAATGTTGTCCAAGCTTTTCACATGATCTAGACTATGACAAACTTGAATAGTAGACATGAACATGCGTGACGCGTAAGTAAGATTTTTTGGTTACGAGAGGCGATGAGTATGCATCTTTCATTTTTTAAACTTCCTTCACAATTTCCATTAAATTTTATTTTAAAATCTTTACAAATGGAATGAAAAAGTATAAGAATGAATTAAATGTAAACAAGTATGCGAAATCAGTCGAAAAAACAATGGAGTTTCGTTTTTTTTTCTCGAGAGAATTTCATCGATGCCATTGAGCTACGAAAACAAATTGCTTATTTATTTATTCTTCTTTTTAATAATATTTCAAGATACTGAGTGCATCTCAGTAGTCACTGAAACTTTCCTTCAATCATACTTTTCATATCTGGAACTTTAAAACATTTAAAAAAGGTTTGCAATATTTGCGAATAAACAGGAAGTCAGAGCCCATTCGGTTAAAAAAAAAAAACCAGCTATATTTTAAAGATTTTATCTCTTTTAGGATATTATCTATCCTTTTTAACACACAAATCACTAGTTTTTAATTGTTAGATTAAAAAAATTAATTTTTTTTTCCTTTTTTTTTGGGAAATTGCTCTTTTTCTGTTCATTTTTTAAAAATAAAATGAACAGAAGAACAGCGATTTCCCAAGAAATATTATGAAAAATAAAATTTGTTAAACAACAAAATATATAGTAAAATATTTGCTTTCAAAGGGCTCTTTTAGTTAAATTTCTTTTGTAACCACAATATTTGCATTTCTTAGCAACAAATCGTAAATCGTATATAAATATCATTTTGTACTCTCATATTTTTTGGTGCCAAAGTGAAATTCACTAACTTTGTTTGAACAAATTAATATTACTTTCAAATTAGTTCGAAATTGCAATTAATTTTGCAAACAAATTCCTTTTCACATTGAGAGAACTGAAAATGTTGGCAGTGATTTCTGGGGATTGTTAGGAGAGGAAGTAAAACCAGAGTAAATCATTGCCTTTTATAATGTAAGACTTCATGCCTAACGGAATAATTTAGAAACAAAATGGCAATAGTCTAATTTAAGGTAAAACAGATAGCCATATTCGATTTCTGCATCTCCTTCTAACTGATAATTCTGATGATAAGAAAATTATTAAAATTGCTGACAATGAATTTCTTATTCGTTCAAAGATTGAACAGAAAAGATAATGTAAGCAAATTTGTAGATTTCGACCAAAGTAGCCTTATAAATCAGAATGCTCCTTATTCAAGGTCTTGTCTTCAATTGATTTTTTTAGAAATTTAGCACTTTTGATTAGTAAATTTATTAAAGGCTAAGGGATGGAGGCAAAGATAACGTTCCGCACAATTACTGTTACTAAGTTAACCTTGGCAAAGCTTTTATACTCCCAAATCTTCAGTTTGGCTATCAGCTTAACTCTGATCAGAAAGTTATGAACTGATATCACTATGAAACTTCTTTTGCATCACCTTCAATTACTCTTTCTCACAACAGTAGAGAATGCAAAAAAAATTTTAATCTGTCAAATTCCAAGCAAACAGTGTAACTTGTAATGGACTTCCTATGCAGTTAGGAATTTCAATTTAGGCGTGAATAACAATTCCCTCAGGAGAGTTTGTGAACTGAATTCATTTGGAGGCGAAGTTATTTCTCAATTGAATTTAAAAATTTCATTCTCCCAGGTAAGCGTAGGATATTTTTATGAATGGTTGTAGAAGGAGAAATAAAATTTTCAATTGTTAGAATAAGTAACAAGTAGAATAAAGGGCGAAATCTCTGCTTAACTTTTCCAGTAAATCAAGCTAATGGTATATTTTTCTAAATACCAGTAGTAGTAGTTTTGGCTACATCGAAAGAAAGAAAAAGAACTCGCGAAATATTAAAAATACTTCTTCATTTATCATATGAGAAGAGCTGATGAAGGAAAAGAAAAATTTAGATAATTTAAAAGCTATCAGTAAGAATGATTATTACTTTCATACAGATCTTTAATTGTTGTAATTAAAATTCCAACTTTTCGATGTAACTCCAATTAGAAGAGAAGTTATTGAAAAAAAAAAAAAACCGATTAAGACCGTCAGTTAAGAATTTACTATTTTTCGAAGATCTACATCCAGTTTAAATTGGACATTAAAAGCAAAAGGAAATCAATTTCACTTAGAAAAGGTGATCAAAAGCACTTTTTGGAAAATAATTTTTTCGATTACATGCTAGATTTTCTGGATGTGATTGAACATTTTTTTAGAAATGTGAATATTCTGTTTTCTTAATGTATTTAATCAGCAATTCATCTGTTGTTAGAGTGGTTAAACCAAATTTACTTTTTACCGCATGAAACGATGGTATAATGATGTTGGTCAGTCTATGCTAGACTATAATCACCATTATCGATAGAGGATGAAGATTACAAAGTAGTTAAATTTAATAAAAAAAATGTATGGTTAACAGGGTATTCAAACTTCCGACGGTGTTTGAATCCGAAGACGTTGTCTTTTCATTGATTATGAATAGTATGACATTTTTTGATGAATAACAAATTTTTACGAACATTTATGGAATGCAAGCAGAGCCAAATCCCAATATCTAACTGATAGTTTTGGACATTTTAAGCGTTTTTTTTTTTAGCCTAAAGAAACGAAATTAGGATCACTAAATTACGATCTTTCTTCCACTGATTTTTTTTGTCATATTAACAGATGTTGTACTTACAGATAAGATCATTAGAGAATACTATTTTTCTTGAACATCACTTGACCTCTTTCATCACAACATTTTCATCATCTCAGCTTTAAACTGACACGAAATTTTAAAGTATGCTCGTTTGACATATGATTGAATTTCCTATGTTGCTTTTCAAGCATTTCAACGTATCTTTTTTCCCAACAAAACTACTAAATTTTAGATCTTCAAGCGCATCTGGTCGTCGTTGTCCGGAAATTAAATTCTGACAAAAATTTGCTTCAAACTGCATTTGCTGACATCTTGCATTCGTGGCGAACCAACAAGCAACCACACAAGAAATAAGTCCGGAAAATGTGACAGTAATGATCTGGAAATAAATTCGGCATCTTCACAACTACCAGGTCCGGCCACCGAATCCTGTCAGACATTGCCTGTACCGCAAAAGCAGAAAGCTCTGATGCCACAATCAATTCTCAAAGATGCTTCATCTAAACCACTCGTAAGTTATTTTTTTCTTTACCTGTACTTGATGTGAAAATCTGAGTAAATTATAACACAAACTTATTGAACACTTTTCTACTTGATTAACCAGTAAATGTTACTTGTGAGAGTTGCACAAAAAGAATCTTCTGAAGCGATAATCAAGCTTAATCGAGAATTTTGTCATCAAATTACAAGAAACTTTACAAGGCAAATGCAAAATGACGCCTCCTTACTTTTTGGAATGTTCCACTTCCCTCAGTTAAGTTTTTAAAAATTTTTCTGCAGTCAGCTAATGAACACAATTTAATTCTATATTCGAAGCACTAATCACAGCTCATTAAATAATAATTCGCATATCCGAAGGGAAGAATCATTAAATTTATTATAGGTAATATTTTTTATATCTGAATATTAATTTTTTTAAAGCTTCATTTAATTTTCAACTGCATTAAAAAGCTACCGAAATACTCACCCAACAATAATTGCCAGAGGGGAAATGCAATGTAAAAGATAATTTCGACCATCGTAATATTTTGGCTTTACCATTCCATCCTTCAATAGTTTTGTGTTCAAAAATTCCGTCAATATTATATTCAAAATTTGACTAAGTTTTTTAATGCGCAGGAAATATGCAGTAGCCATTAGCAGTAGTACGAATATTAAATAAAGGAGCCTTTCTTCATTGTTTAACTATTCATTATTACCATATTAGTTTAGTTTAAAGAAAATTTGCTTACTTAAATCCATTTTAGAAATTCCTTCACCTTTACCTTCAGCTTCAATTCTTAATTTTTTTTAACAGTAAAGTGAATAAAACATTTCGTTTTTCCCACATTCTAATGAGTTTGATGACATTTGGAAAAGTTTTGCGCTGATTTATTTCTAGCTTTTACACTTGTCCTTTTCTTGAAGAAATTTAGATGTTTTTGATTAGAATCTAAGATTTTTTGGACCTCAGATATTGTCAGATTTAGTTCTAGCTCTATTTTTCTTATTTTTCATCAGCTTAAAATGCCAAAATCAAAAAAAAAAGTGGAAAAGAAAAGGTTCATTCCGAGTTATGGAGTCAATGAGTTTATGAGGTATTGCCACTTTTAGATTGCCAGCAACACTTTGCATCATTGAAATGAGTGTAAAAAAAATGACTAAAGTTAAATTACCTTAACTAAAAGTGACCGACCCTTAATTTTAAGTTTAAAAATTCAAGAACAGAATGGCTATTTCTCTGAAATGAGATTGATAAGAAAAGATGTCAGTGAAATAATTTCAGAAACAGAGAGAGAGAAGGAAATGAAGAACTAGGAAATATGATGATATGTTTAATTGTTCCAAACGGTTGCACTTTTTCAGAACGATCAAGAGTGAAGTGAACATGCTTATTGTGATAAATCATTTTCTTTGATGTCACATTAAGCAATAGAAAGAGCTTTTTCTCTCTAAAAAAACAAACTTTTTTGGACGTCTGTGCTTATATTTATGAAGTACGGCGCCCTCGTAAACCTTCCATTCTCTCATTTCTCATTTCATTGAAACAATTGGGCGAACTACGAAGAATTCCAGCAACATTTCATTCCGAAAAGTTGTGTGAATTTATTCCTGAAAAGATAATTCATTCTGCTCCATCAAAGTTCCTCGATGCTTATGCCGTGAGAGCTTTACTTTAGAACTGGAAAACCTTTAAGCCAAGTCTGCTGTTAAAAAGTTCACTGTCAATAACAAGAATGTATCTTTTACTCACGGCTTTTTTAACTTGCAGATGCATGTAAAACTTCACTAAAAGCAGCGAAAAAAGCTATTTTAATAAAAATTTATTATTCGATCCAGTGTTTCCATTTCTGTCCATTTCACCCTTAAAACAATCTATGCAGGAGTCAACTGCGAATTAAAATATTTTAAATAGCACAAGGCTTACTCATTTTTTTAAAATGCTTGTCGTTGAATGAAATTATAAAAATTCATGCGAGAAGCATAATGTGAAATATCATTTTTTTTTTTGCTAACAGGAACTTAAAATGTTATAAATTCCTACGCACTTGATTTGCTCTTATTTTAGATAATTTTTCTGTAATGATAGACAAAATTTTTTAAATAAATTGAAGCAATTTATTTGAGCAGAGGTAAGAATTGAACGGAGATAAGTTATTATACCATATTAAAAACAATGGAAAAAAGTAATCAAATTTTGGTAGTAAGCCGAAAAGTTTGGTTTTTATAACATTTTTAAAATAATGATGGAATTAGCCATGTATGATTGCAGTCGTTAGTGACAAAGGTTTACCTTGTTAATAATAGTCCAAATTGTAATTATTAACCTATCCAGGACTCACTACACCTTCCTTTCCTTTGTTGACTCGCTTATTTTCTATGTTAGTAGTATATTTTCTTAACGTTTACTGGTTTTTTTGCAATATTAGCTCTATTTCAAACAAACAGCTTTAGACATTAATTAATAAAAGAAGCGGCGGCATTATCTTTCAGGAATGAGACGAAGATTCTTTTCCTTAAAGGTGTAGTGAATACAGAAGATTTTTGTCATTAGCGATGTGTGACATCTTCTCGATTGTCACCCCTAACTATTAGACTAATTAAGTAAACTTATTTTGCCTTATATTAACAACAATGATTTCAAGGATGCTAGTGAAGGAAGGACGAAGCTAAAGTAAGCTATCAAACGTTAGCTGATTATGAAGAAATAATGACGGAACATACAGTTTTTATCCATCTGTTACAGCCTTGACAAACAGAAGCAATAAGCTAATTGGTAGCATTCCGCCTTATCTTTTCGCACTTCTCCATTTAATATCTTGCTGTTAATATTCACCTGAACAATATCTACCTGTTAATATAACCACTCCAGTTCCTTCTTTGTTCCTTTTTATGTATCAAATCTCGAATTTCCGCAGCAGCGGAATATCAATGCTATTACATTCTTACCGAAAGCAAACACAAAGATCAAGAAAAACTTCTCGAACTTCGAGAGCGAATTGAACGAACTAATGGTAATTGACAGTCAGTTCCGGAAGACTGCCTGATCAGTGAGAATACTCTCCTGTCCAATTAATTCCTCGCGAACTCCCGGGTCATCAAGCCGTCATCGTCGCCTCCGTGTTCTTTATTTCACTCCCTATAAAACAGTGGAAATTTTCGAGAATTCGTTAAATATGTCAATAAATTAAGGCCATCAATGGAATGGTTAGTGGAGGACCCCCCATCGAACTCTCTTCCTCTCCTCATTGACACACTCTCTCTCTTCCGACACAGTCCTATTTCCCTTTCTGTTGCTGACACTGCCTCACACAGACATAGATGAAGGAACAGACACGGACATGCAGTACCATATGGTTTCAATGGTGGTTGGATGAGAAATTTAAATTTAAATAGTTTAGTTGACGAATTTGTGTTCATTCTAAAAGAGCGCATTGAAATGAAACAACAGCCTGTTTGGATGGTTCCCTTTATTAATTAATTCTAATTACTTCTCCTCACTAATTGCGCGGTCCACTTTAATGCATGCATTTGCTTCGCACACTAATTAGTTCATTTCTGCAAATCCCAAGAGCAATCAAAGAGAATCGCGAGAAGAAGTTAGTGGTGTCGGAGTGCCAGAAATTCAAATCTATAACAAATTTATAGGAAACGCGTCGAGTTCGACGACTGATAGACGGAAGTGGTAGTTTATCATCGACCAACATATCTACCTGTACTCGGGTTTCCTTCGATCAGCCTATTGTGCCGACAGGTTTATTTTTCATTTTCTCATTCATACTGTATGTTTTTTTTTTTTTTTTTTTTTTTTGTTTCCAAACTTATTCCATTGCTTTCCTTCTGACATCAAACAACAGTAAATATCAACAAGATGAGACTGCTTTAAAAATTTGTGGTTTACGCGATTTACTTGCATTCAGTAATAACGCGTATAACACGTAGGAATGAAAACTCTTAATTTATTCGAATGTAATGACAACTCATATGCTGTATGAGGAAGAAGCCTTTTCAGCTTTGTTAGGTGTCTCATTTAAACAGACATAAGTGTTTTTGTATTTCATATCCAAAAATTTAATTTAATATTTACTAACAAAAGTAATGCCTTTGAGCATGACTTTGAACAAGCTAATTCAGTATTTTGTCATGAGTTCACAATCAGAAATTGATTAATTTGTAGGATCAAAAAAACCAATTAATCAATAAAATATGCGTCAAATTTATCAATCAGTAAGCTAACGAATTTAAAAATGGGTAGACATTCAATTATTCTGTGGAAAAGCCAATCATTAAATTTAAGAAGCGCTATATAATTAGAGTTTGTCTTGTTCAAATGTGCAACTAATTAAACTAAATTCATTAAAGGTGGCATACATTAAAGACAAGAAGGCATGTATAGTAAAAACAACTCTAATGCTTCATTTCAGTACAATTTGAATTACAAACAGGTTCGACTGGTTCATCAGCGTTCAACAGGCTGGCTGCCATCGGGGACACCGGTATACAAAAAACAAGTACTCTACGCCAGAGACGAACGTCGCTTCCCGTCAGTCCGAATGCTTTCGCCACCAACAGAGCTGCTGTAAGTTACAGTTCGGTCTACTCTTTATTAAATAGGTGTGGTTAACCTATTTAATAAACAGTAGCCAAGAATCCCCGAAGTAACTAACAAATCTCATTGGTGGCATTTGGAGTTCAGAAAGATAAAGTTGAAAAATTAAACTTCACAAAGAACCTGTACATCAGACGAAAAATTCAGTCGTACTATCTCTGTAAAAAGTATATGAATAGTGTAGATAATGCTGATGAATTTTGTTCAATATGTTGTAGGACTTTTTGCATAAAACATTTGTAAAGTTTAATTTTTCAACTGCAAGCGTATTAACTAATATATTAATAAATGGAAATACTCTAACAATAAGATTTGTTAGAATTTAGGAATAATAAAATTACTCCAAAAATCAGATTTGTTAAAAATTTGGAAATAATACTATTTTTATTTTTTTTTTCAGAAATAATGCGATCTTAAATAATTTTAGGAAAAAAAACAGCGCAATTCAGCATTAGTTTATTTCGCAATTCTATAAAAAAGTTTTTGTAGATGAAAAATTAAATTTGGTAATAAAGTAGTTGAAGTGATGGAAGGAAATTTTTCTTTACGTAGTTGACTTTGCTTTTCCTCGTAGCTGTTACGATAGTAATATAAATGTGTGCAGGATGTATTAGGAATTTTTGTTTTTCATTTCAAATTGCTTTTCGATCATTTCTCAGAAGATGGAAGCCTTTTCATTTTTCAATGAAGGGTTTTTTAATGTTAACATTGTATCGTGAATTCATCCGGCTTCAAATCATAATGACATTTGAAAACGAAGCTACGATTCCATATTATCTATATTATTGCCTAATGCTACTCCATTACTGCTTGAATGGTAGATCACGTGAAATGACGAAAAGTAACTATATTTGCGTTTTAGTTACAAAGTAACCTGACGGAAGCCCGTGGACTCGTGGCAGAAATGCTGGCCAACAAGGATTTACCACCAACGGTTATTTCAGGGCTGAAAGCAGTGGCTAGTTTGTTGAATCCTCAACCAGTTCGTTTTTTTCCCTTAAATTTTTACGCTTGTGCTCAGAAAGTTCCGGAACTTCACTTTAAAAAAAAGAAAACTTGGGAACAATAATGCTAATATTTGCATATTTAAGTTTCTGAAAGTCGTAGAGCTCTTCCATCTCACATGCATGTAAAGTTGCTTTAATGTGATCAGAGATTTCGTGACATTTTCCTGTTTAATTTTTTTTATATTTTCCAAATTTAAAACTGCGTTTGCTAATAACCTTTATTTCCAAGCATGTTCCCTACCCCTTCCTAATTTCACAAATTATGCATATGAGTTTAATTTTGAAGTGAAGCTAAGCATATTCATTCACTGCCTTATTTCGTTTCGTTACCCGTTTGGTATTGCTTGAAGAGTTAAAATACTTTTACAAGTTTACTTTATTAAATCATGTTGCAGAGTAAATACTAACATATGTGTGCTTCATGCATATTTATAATTATGAGTACGGAACATATTCTTGCGTTCTCAAACATCATTTAACAGTTTCCAGAAGCAAAATTATAATTTTTTGAAAAGTGAAACCGAAGTTTTACCAGTGTTTTCATTCATATTGTTGTTAACAAGATAAGGCTATAAATTTACAGCCATCGATTAATTTACACTTCGATTTTGGTCTTCCGATGGTTGTCGAGAATCCATACAGTGGTGAACAACTTGTCGTCTCTGCGGTTAGTATTTTAGAATGACTAATTGTAAGACTTTCCAAGAGGTCGTACAAAAGTCTGCTTTATATATCTGTTTGCTAAATTTCAATTTTTTTCTTTTTTTATCTTTAATCAGTTTCATCATCTCTTATTATAGTTCTTGTTTTATAAGTTCAAGTCTCTTGCTCCGAACTAAGATCCAGTCTGATTTAGTTAACGAGAGTTTTGTGTCCCTATCCAACTAATCAAGTAATTACTTTATTCATAGTTCCTCAATAACGTATCAGATAGTGTGGTGTATAAAAGATAGACCTTGTTTCGAAAGAATATTTTGTCTTCTTGAAGAGCCTGATCATGAATTTTACTTGTTTTGAGTTCTAACAACATATTTTTTTCTTTTTTTTTTTTAATTCGGAAACAATTCCTTTTATAGAAGAGGAATCTTGTTCTATTCAAATAAACAAACTGATATAAAAAATGGATTGTGTTTTGGAATGGCGAGCCTCAAAAATAGCGCTAACTGATAACTGCGTAATTACCCGGCCGAGTGGAGGATACATTGTTTTTTGTAATTTCGAAATTCCGGAGTTAAATAAATCCGATTCTCTAACTGCCCTAACTTGATTGAGAGAAACAAATCCTTCCCCACAAATTTTTTCGGAAAATTTTTCCAAGCTTTTTACCTTAAAGCAAAAAAAAAAATTTTAATTAGGATAGCCCATTCGGTCTAAATGTGCGCGTATAATTGCCTTTCGGATATTTGTCAAATATCTCCGATTTTAGTGTATAATTTAACCAGAGAGAAAGAGAATGAAAAGGAAAAAATAACCCAAAGATTAAAGAACAGGTGAAAAGCAAAGATATATGGAGGAGGAAAATATATTTTTTGAGGCATTTTTGGGCGGAATTTAGTAGATAAATTGAAATTTACAATTAACTGAAATGGGCTGAAAGTTAAATTTTTTTGTTTTTGTCGAATTTGGAATTCCATCACTCCATCATTGTTATTGCAGCTATATCTTTTTATGAATACAAACATAGAAAGTCACATTCGCTTCAGTTTTTTCTTGGGATAATTGTAACTCTGCAAGGATTTGCTTGGCATGATTTTTGTGTTTTAATTTTAAACTAGAACATGAAAAAAACTAGTTTTAAATTTCGTAATTTAAGAAAAAGCAAATGAAGATATAGTTAGTGAAAATATCAAATGGATTCATTTCCAGTGTTTGTATTGCTTACGTCACTGAGTGAAGACTGCAGACTTTTCTGTGTTTATGAACTTTTCGGAAAACAAACATCCGCATAAATCTGAATAGTTTTACTGAATAACAGCTTATTGAGACAATAGTTCATCGTTGATGGCTTTCATTTTACGCATTCATATATGTAGGTTTTACTTTTTTTGGACTGTAGTTCAACATTCTTGGTTTCGTGATTGGTGCTTCAATTATTTTTAAAGCAGCAGGTAGTATAAGAACCTGATTTAAGATTTCTAGAATTATGAGCTAAAGTGGCATTGGAAATAACATTGTTTTGACTCCCGAAAATCTCCACTGACGATTAGGATCGCTTTTGGTCAATGTGGACTTCGTACTACGAAATCAATAGGATCACCAAAGATGTCTTCTGTGATATTGCTGCTTTTCAGAACTACGTAGTTGAAAGTCCAAAAAAGCAAAAAATAAAATACATCCTCTAAACAAAAAAAAAAAATCGAAAACTCTGGTTAAATATGCTGCAACTAGATTGGGAATATTGATCCTAATGTCACCCAACATTACATTTTAAGTCTCGAAAAATCTAAATAAATTAAGTATAACATACAAATACAATATCGTCGTATTTATATATTAGCATCAAATAAACATCCAATTCTAAAACACTACATCAAACCACATGAGATAATAATTATTTTTTGTCACACGTTGCTTACACAGCTTCATAAATATTATATTCAATTCCCAGTAAAACCTATATCCATTAAACTGAAAATATAATTAAACACTTTAATTAACTTTGGAAAGGAATTGGACAGAACCATCTTGTGTTTTTACCACCGCATCATATAATATATTGGATGTCATGCAGCTTCATGCAAGGTGAACTTCGTGAGCTGATACTAATCAGCAGTACCATTAAACTTATCGCCGTACATACTTCATCAATACTTCTCCATCATTTTGGTGTTATTTTTTTTATTATGAACTTAAATTTTCTTTGTTTCTGTGCTTTAAACGTTAGCTTTCTGTTTCGTTTGTACTGACATTCCTAAAGATTAATTTTATTCATCCAAAAAAATACTTATGGTACACTTGCAGCTTACATTTTTTCTCCATTCATACTTATTTGTTTACCATTTTTCATTTCCCAGTTTATATTTCTAGTAATAGTCTTATCCTACTTTAATGACAAACTGATCTGCTACTTGAAAAGAATGCTGCAAACATTATTTATTTGAGTTTTCAATTAATTTCCTACGTCAACATGTCCTTGGAAATATTTACAAAAAGAAGTGTGACACTTTTGTCTACAATACTTGTCCTTTCGTTTATACAAACTTCCAGCTGACATTCCTCTACAGCTCTCTACTAGATTGAACTTCTGATCTTTCACTTGGCCGGAAAGGTGCATCTTTATATTGTTGCACATCGTACGACTTTGGCGTTCATTATAATCAAACAATAATTAGGAACAATTAGGAAAAACAATTCGACTGTTACTGTCAGTGACATTCTATTCTTGTTCTTGTTCAGAACTGGTTGCAGTGTCTTATTTCCAAATTAAATAGAATTTCTTAGTCCAGCAACGTTGATGATCCTTGGTTTTATACTTAGTTTATGGTGAAATTTCTTCCCCTTTGACAGGCTATGAAGGCTAATTGGGATTATTTCCTTTTTCTTTTCATTTTTCTGGAGAAAAGTTTTTCGAAAATTGAAAATTAATTTAAATTCAAAAAAATGCAACCAATGTTGAAAGCTATTTTTCTCAAGTTCTTAATCTTTCAGTTTTTGCTTTTTTTTTAATGGTGATTCTTAATATGATTCATAAAGGTAGCAAATTTAATAGAGCTAATGTGTTACTTGTAATAAAAGCAGGGTAAAAAAAGATTTTGAACATATGTGTGTATTTATGCGACCTGCCATAACGAACATTATTTGTGGGGTGAACAGAGACTTTCGACTACCTACAGGGGATAGGTGCAAATGAGAGATATCTAGTATCATTAAAATGAACAGATTATATTTCGTTGGAAGTGAAGCCAGGGAGATTGTGAATTGTGATTAGCTGGGGGAAGTATCAACTTTTCATTCATTTTTATTTTATTTCCCTTTGCAATTGCTGAAGTACATGAACTAAATATGAGATATCTCTTTCTTCTACAAATTTACTATTCTAACTGATAGCACTTGAATCTCTCTTAATTTTAAAAAATTAACAGTAATGAAGTTTGGTATAATCACGCTATAGCTCTACAGTCATACCGCAAAAGCAATCCATACAAATCGAATTTGAATATCTTGCTGCAGTTTGGTAATTAACATATATTTAGTGGAGAATGGGGGGTATTGTGGCGCATTTACCAAAAAAAATGGAGACATTGAATTGAACGATTGGTTGGATTGAACTTGGTAAACTTGACGACACCTTGTGTTAGATCGACTAAAAATGACTATTTTATTATAGAAGAAAAAGCTCGTCAAAGATTTAGTTTTAATGATTTTTTGAACTTGATCTTTTCCTGAGCTTTAATAGTAAAAGTTTTTGTTAGACAAAAAATGTGCTAATGGTATGAAACATTTGTGGTGAATTATTGATATGTGCTAAAAGGTGTAACAGTGGCGAACTGTATCATTAGTGTTTCATGTTTAAGCCAGTTACTTCAGGATATCCCCAGTTCCATTCAAATTTTCAAATTTTAAACTCCTTTGCTACTGGATTTGTGAAATAAAAAAACTTGTAGTGAAGCTCTGAACACATGGAAACGGATAAAAAATTTTGAACATCAGGTTAATAATTTGCTTAAGTATAGGAAAATCCGAGACTGTAGAGAATAGAGCCTGTTAAAAGAGTTGACTGCCAAGCATTTTCATAGTTAATTTATGGATCTGGCAAACTGGATGGAGTCTTAGAACCTCGTGATTCAGTTGTTTCATTTGGAAAAAGCCAAACGCAGCCTTTCGATAGGTGTTGGTCAGATCCTCATTAAAAATGTTCTTTAGTCAACAGTCAGCTATTTTGGAGTAAGACTTTCATCTGGACTCCCATTGCCAAATTTCTGCAGTGATAGATCTTCAGACAAGATTTGTGCTCTCTTACAAATCTATTTGAAATGAAATGAGCTCCTGGTAGGTGGAAGAGGAGAAAAAGATGATAGTGTGAAAATTTTTAGATAGGAGAGTTAGATTATGCTTCTACGTTTCTACTTATCAGCGGCATTCTCTCTACCATCCTCATCGTCATCATCACACATTATCACTACCATTATCCCATTATCATCACCTGTTCTTGAATGCCATTTTAATTCATCAGCTTGTTATGCAAATCACAAAAATTGAATTACCAATAGGCTAAGTATAAATCAATAAGTTAAATAAAAACTATTGGTGCTACCATTATATTTTTAATGATTAGCATAGACGATCGAATGTTTAGACCAAAATTAGAGAACTTTATAAAATAAGGTAGAGTGAGAAATCAAATGAAAAAGAAAAATAAAGGTCTACAACAATGATACAAAAAGTAGAAAGGCGGAAGATAAGGATGATTATCAGTAAGATCGGTCAAATATCCCGTCGTAAGCAATTATTTTATCAACCTTCCTCGACATTATTCCTGTTTTATTGCCATTAAACAATCAGTTGGTTAGGACTTAAATTCCGTGTAATCAATGTAGTACAGTAGTAGTGATAGTAATACTGGTAATATTAAAATAATATATTTTATTGTTAAAATAATGTACTGTTGAAAAAGTAGCATTATTATTAATATTAATTATCATTATTCATTGTTACTAATTATTGCTATCAATTCTTATTATCACTACCAATTACTGTCAATTATGATTAATCATCGTTAATTATCCTGTTATTATCAGTCATTGGCACCATTTTTACTTATTGTTATTAATAATTATTATCACTAATAATTACCCTTATTATAGTTATTATCACTGCTACCAATTATTAACGATTATTATTGGTATTAATAACAAAAATAATATAAGTTAATTATTGTTATTAATTGTTACGATTTACTACTAATTATTGCTATTATCAATTATTGTTATTATCCATTATTGATTGCTCATTGTTAATTATTTTTGGTTATCGTTAATTTTTTTGATTATCGTTAATTGTCATTAGTTGGTACTGGTTTTTAACCCTATTATTAGTCATTTCTAATCGTTATTTTCAATTATTATTAATGCTAACAGTAATAATTAACATCAACAATAACTGATAGTAATAATAATTAATGTCAGTAATATTTATTACAATGATTAATATTAATACTAACTAATATTAGTAGCAATAAATAGTGATGTAATTATTATCAGCAACAGTAATATTAATAATAATATATTAACAACAATATATCAGAAGTAATAGGGTTAATAATAAAAATGAATAATAATAATCAGTATTAATAATAACATTATTTGTTATCAATGCCAGTAATTATTTTTATTATTATTGATAATTAGAAATAACGATTAGCAGTGATTAGTAGTACTAGTATTATTAATATTATATATTATTAGTCACTACTAATATTAATGCAGTTAATATTAATTATTAATTGTTTTTGTCTTTAATCATTGGTAGCAATGAATTATAATTATAATTACAACATTGAACAATAGTGGCGTAAAGTTTAGTAGTAGTTGTAAGATTCCTATAACTACCTACTAATATTGATATGGTGCAGTGCCTAGCAACTTGTCACAAATTAGTGGTAATGATAGGATGCCTAGCAACTTGTCATATTAACAATAATGATGGAAAGCTCAGCAACTTGTCATTAATGATCATCTAATTAATAACTTAACCTTGTCCTCTTTGAGATAGGAGGGACCAATATATAAGCACACTTGACAGATATATGCTCACAGACAGCCATTGTCTTGATTATCAGTGAATGATAGCTTTACATCGTTTAGAATTCGATTAACATTTACTGGACGTGTTAGAGTTATTACGCCAGACATGACGTCCGCAAGTTTTCATTTTCCCTTCCTGTTATTTCTTATCTTTTCATTTTTGTTTTGTATAGACTTAGCAGACTTTCAACGTAAAGTAGCCAAAAAGATCTAGTGGCTTCTGTTAGCTGCTGTTATGTTGCACAAGTTCTGTCTTTAAATTATTGTTACTTTCTTCATTTTATTTCATTTTGCACGGATAAAATCGAACCCATCGTCTGAGCATAGTTTTCACTTACTTCTCTTCACTGTAATCCTCATGTGTTTTTCAAATTTATTTTCTTCGATTTCACTTGTTACATCGAGTCAACTCCCACTTCGTCATCTTATTGAGCAAATTATCTCGGCAGTTTCCTCATGTAAAATAGCGCCAAATCATTAGTGTGCTAGCTATTACTATAGTTATCCAAGGAAGTTGGTGCTTCCGAACTGTTAATCGTTAGACTGCTGAGAAGTACATTCGGTTATTAATGATGTTACTTAAAATAAGATCAAGCAAGATGTCGGCAAGCATGCGACAAATCCTTAGAGCCTTTAACTTGATCGAAATGTCTGAACTGTTGAGTGGTTTTTTGATGCATGACAGCAACTATCGGATAGATAGCGTAAGTGCAGAGAGACATTCTGGAGCAGAGACGAATTCAGGAAAGAATTCATTTAGTGAAACTTGTTGGCTTGACGGAGCTTACTTCTTACACCATTTCCTATCTATTATCCATAATAATCGCCGTCAGTAGCATTGTTTACAACCTCATATCACATCACATCACATCGCATCACACCACATCGCATCGCATCACATCGTATCGCATCACATCACATCTCACATCTTCCCCTCACTTCACTTCCATTCCCTTCTCTTCACCTTACTTCACTGCAGTGAAAGGTAGTGCCATTTTGCAGCGACTGCTGCTACTGACTGATTAATGTGATCGTTAAGCTGTTTGGTGAGCTAGTATTGTTGGCACATATATTGTACTATGTTTATCGAATTTGAAATACTAGAATCCATTGTGGCACATATATTTGACTAATGTTACATCGATTTTGTTATCAGTGTGATTCGACTAGGTCACGGATGATAGACCTGACTTCTGTTTAGTTTGAAATTTACCGTCAATGTTGTGCAATCTTCTTCAGGAAAATATATTATTGGCAGTATCAGTTTTCTAACCATGTAATATAAAGAAGTGCGAGTAATGGTCATATCGGCTTTCTGTTGCCCACTGCGGTGGTTTATTGAATGTTGGTTTGTGGATCAGTGGGAATTTTTATTTGCATCTGGACTGGAATTTTCTATCCTTAGCCAAGAAACGAAATTTTACTTGATTCAAGCTCGAATTCCGTGGAATGAATCTCGAGTATTACAAAATTTATGATTCTGGGTGTGATCATTAGACAGGAGTTCCCTTGTTGAATTTCCTTCAAACTCACACAACAAAAAGATAGTCATTTCGAAAATGTCGTCAGTCTCAACAGGAATCTCCAAAGATGAAGATCTAGATGAAAATAACGAGACGAATGATTCTTTTCGTAACCTATACGATAAGAAGATAACAATGGTCCGAAGCTGTTCTGAGCTGACGCCACGAACAGATCATTCTTCTTGGCCCGGTCAGCTGGCCAATTCCAGGTCGGGTATTTCAAATGAAATGCCGCTCATCGGAGAATGCCGTTACTGCGCCCGAAACTGTCGCTGCTCTTGCTGTCCATGCTGCGATCATCTTGTCATCATTTATGCACCGGTCTGTTCCAAAATTTCAAAAGGAAGAATTAATATCGGAGTAGAATCTTGTCTCTCTTATCCTTATTCTTTTAAACCGATCTAACGGCTTTATCCGTTATTATCTGATTCTAGCTTGATGCCATGTTTTCAAGCTTAAAACGAACAAATAAATTCCTTTTTTTAAATGATAAATGCGCAAAGATTTGACGTGTAATTTTCTGTTTATAAAATCATTTCTTCAAGAAATGCAAATTCTAATGAAATTTGAAATGAGTAGAAATCTTACTTCAAGGCTATCAATAATTTTTGCAGAAAAATTTTTCTGCACTATCAATGAAACAGAAATGACAAATACTGAAGGTAGAAAGAAACTGGTAGGTAAATGAATAAATCATTCACTTGGTGCATATTGGTCCTGTAATGAATTTTTAAACAGTTAAATGAAGTTTCCAATAAGGATGGAATTGATTTTACAAAACAGTCTTTACTTCTGAATTTATCATTGATATCAGTTACAATTTAATAAAAAATAGTAAAATATAATGCTGCAAACTGCAGTTCCCAACTTTCTAACTAGTAGCAATAACCCGGAAGCAAACTCATCTAAGACATATTTTAATTAATCTATCTGGAAACAATCAGTTCTCAGTTTAAAGTGCAGGTTGCTCTTCCTGGAAGTATCTTTTTCGATATAAATTTTTGTCTGCTACCATTCATTTTCTTTAAGCTTTTAAGCTATTCTTTAATTTAATTAAATGATGAGAAGATTTTGGGAATATGGGAATGATACGTTGAGTCATGTCTGGAGTCTTCAGCAATTGGCTGAAGTTTTTTCGTGAAACACATGAAAGGGAATATTCGATAATCAGATGATATATGAAAAAAATTCTATAAAATATGTTGTAAAGAAACAGAATTAAATAGCAACATGAACCTTTGAGGGACGGAATGGAATAAAATGCTGCTAGTAAATAGAGAAATCGAAAAATTAAAATTCAATAAAGGGAAGAACGGTTGCAGTATTCGCCCATACACTTTCAATTAATATTTATGTGTAGTTGTCGTCATTTTGTATTCTCTTTTTTCCTTTTCCTTCTTCCGCATCAAACTCGTTTTTGCCTTTTTCAATGTTGAAATCCTTAGCAGGTCGAAATGCAAAACGGACATTGAAAGAAAGTAACTGATTGCCTGATGTGAGCCTTCTGGATTTTGAATTGCTGTTGAATTTATATCTTTCAATTTAAATCAAATATAAACAACGTCCTCTTAGATGTAACTCGTCTGCTACTTTTATTGATGAGATATCAGTGTGCTGAGAGTTTTCCTCCTCTGTATATGTAAAAAGTTATTCCTTAATTTTCATTAGCTAATTAGTTTACATTAAATAATCAAAGTCTTTATGACAGAGATCATAATTGGTTGCGGTATCAATGGATAGAATAACTGTTAGTGTATTACAATCACTTTTGTTATTTTAAATGTAAAATATTCAACATTTTGAAAAGAATGGAGTAGGAAATTTCCTTTTACTATCCTTGCTGATATTTGTTTTTGAAGCATTTTCACTTTTTCGTTAGCGAAATAAACTTGAAATCTTAGTTTTTATCTATCATTTAAAATTTTTTTTCTACCCTGGGGAATACTTATTCCTGGTGGTCAATGAAATCAAAAGAGGTCAAAAATCGATTGATTTTAGCTTTTACTATATTGAAGATCCGAAAGATAATTGTACTGATTCCGTTTAATAGAGGAAAGCGGCTAAGAGTCATGAATATCTTGCTAAGCCAGAACTGAGGTAGAAAGACTAACTAGCAAAAATGACTGTAGCCACTGAAAATGCTTACGTCAGAACGCATCATTAATCAATCATCCAGTATCTTTACATTTAGCTTCTCTTTATATCCTGTCACTGAAGTAATCTTTTAAATTTCGAAACATTTCATACTTGAATGATTCGTGAAGTTGAAATTATTTTCGTTCACAGTGCAGAAAATTCGTTGTTTGTTTCATTTCCCTTGTTCATTTATGTATTGTAGTACTTCTCATACAACAAAATTCGCACTTTTAAACTACAGAAGAAGGTTCGAGTTCAAATATGAAAAGCGTTGATTGATTGGACTGATTGTTAAAGTATCGTCAGTACGAACAGCAACTATTGCTATACTGCTGTTGGGAAAGTTTGCCTTTCCGATTCCGAATTGGCTTGTTCTCGATTTATCGCTGTATTATCTGTTTGCAGCAAATCCGCCATCCGTACAGTTCACCGAGTATTGTAGTACTAATTTGCTTGCTGGCATGATTCAATTAACATCGTTTGCTTATATCGCATCTGTCTCGTCAGGAGACACTAACTTGGTGTTTACAGCTTATCAGTCACTGCAGACTGCTTTTTAAGAACTAGCATATGCAGCTTAGCTAAGATCCTGTATTCGCAACCACTGCTCCTCTCGAAATTGGACAAATGTTTTTTTCAACTTTCCTCACTGACGTTGATGCATTTTACATCAGAGTGAGCTTCTGTTTTTGCCATGTCAAAGATTGAATCAAATCGCTTACGCAAAAAGTTGTTTTCAACGTGACGTTACTAAGAAGTGTGTAAATAAGCCGTAAGCATAGAAATAATTCGATTAAGATCAGCAGCTAATTCTCGATTGGATTTCTGCAGATGAGAGAAAGTATCTCATTTTCGAACAGGTGATTCTCTTTTTGAATCTCCATTCAGTTCATTGTCTTTTTACATCACGGTTTTGTTTTTCATTCCAAGCAGTCAGTTATCTCAATCTATGAAAGACCAGTATTTCAAGTGTGAACTTCTCACTTTTTTCTTCCAGTTCATTTCTTGGTTTTCCTCTGTCTCATCCGACACTTGCGAAAGTAATTGAATTAATCAAAAGAATCAGTTATTTTCCATCACGAAATTTCTGTTAATTTCAATTTCTGTTTAATGAAGCAACAACAACTGTTATTCTTATCTACAGTGATATGATTGATGAATATGCTTGAAAAAGGATATTTCTCTCAATCTTTGTAAAGCCAGTAGGATGAGAACCGATCACAACGTAAGGAATATGTTACTTATTTAAGTATAAATCATAATTCTTCATAAATTGACCTTACTTCATTGAGAGTAGAAAAGTCTTACTTTCATTTAATCTCAAAATATCGATACTCATCAATCACTGTTTCGAAAAAAGTTGTTTATTCAGCTTCAGTTGTCATTCGCTACCAACATCGTTAATCAGCTTCAGTGCTTTTTGACTCATTGTTGTCTTTCCTTATCTCTGAGTAATATTTTTACGTTTTACTTGCTATATATGGAAGTAAAACAACTATGTCTTTTCAAGTACGATTTTTCTCCTATACTTTTCTCCTTATCACAGCATGAAACATTCTGAGTTCCTTCGTTCAGTCGTATCTTACTTTGACGTAAGCTACTCACATTGTCAAGTAAGACAGCATTAAGGTCTGAAAAACATGTTTCCCAGTTATTGTTCAGTTCAAGTCTGAGTATTTTTTGCAGTAGATAAATAGTTATGAATTACTCAGAGTATTTATTATTGCGTGTGATAAATCATCGCATTACTTTTGTTAAATACTAAACCTATTGGATAGTTTGCAAAGAAACCTAAAATCTTGTTTAATAAATCAGGAAGAAGCATTTCAATTTTGGCGAAACTTTTTTACTATGAAAGATATACTAAGAAAATTAATGAAGCAGCGTTCTTTGAATCCTTACGAATTTCAAGCATCAATTTTTCAGGCTTCGAAGCCACGTCTTTCAAGTATTACATTCTCGACAGTAACGAGTGCTACCGGACTACCAACGATTGCTGCTGAGCCTTCTAGAGCGAGATCAAGCAGGTTAACAATGATCACTATCGATTCTATAGAATTTATAAAAAACTTAAGATTTAAAATGATATTATGGAATTTTTGGTTATGAAAATTTCTGACAGTGTTCCGATTTTTCAGCTTAGCAGATTGTTTAACACAATAAGTAATGGTGGTAATTTTACTTGATGATTGAATTGAGGTCAAAAACAACAGTTACCATCCGTAATTAGTTAAGATTAAGTGTTCTAATACAAATCTAAAAACTATTACAGCTATTGGAAACAGCCAGATCGTGAAGGTTTTAAGGGCAGTGGTAGTCCAGAAAACAAATGTTGCCTTCAACCACAGACATCCGCCGTTGTCACTGTTGATACTGACGCGCTCAACGGTACCATTCTCATTTTTCTTTAATTCTTATTAATTTAAATCATCATCCAAATTTTTTTTTTTCTGATGGCTTTAATTTTTAGATAAAGAAAGACTAAAAGAAAGTATCCTACTGAGTAGAACTTCCAAAGGTAATCGAAATACGCAAGATGATGAAGGTGATGCAGATGTCGGGGCCTGCACTAGGTATTTCTATGAAAATTTGTTTTATTTCCAATAAAATTTATTCCCACCAAAATTTATGCCACCTCAGAGCTCCAATTATATATTATATCATATTATCACGTGGAAAGAGTCTGCATTGGCATATCATGAAATCTGTTTAAAATTTTTCCAAATTGAAATTCAACATCATAGGCTAAAATTTAACAAAATTATTTATAAATGTTCAACTTTTTAATGAAAAAAATGAAAAATTAGTTTTTAGTTTGGAACGAACTGAGAGTTCTGTGATACGCACATCAGATGGTACAGATTACAGCTGTAAGGAGTTGAATTCAGATGAAGAATTGGCCAGGATCGCCGAATGGGGCTTTCCGATTTTCCATTTTGCTGAGCGACATCCAGCAACTACCCTTAGTAGGGTGTGTTATTTTTTGCTAAAAATTAAATTTCCATTAAAATTGAATAGAATAACATTACCTTGTTCCAATTCATCTTAAACACTGTGAAGCAGTAAATCAAAAAAGTAGTACATTCTGTTAAAATTATTAGAGCATAACAAAATTGAAATTTCTGGACAGTCCCTAACTGATTGTTCCTTTTTTAAACAATAATAGAATGCATGTAAAAGTATTGATGCTGAACTTACTCTGCATTTAATATAGTTTTTCATCCTATGAAGCTACATATGTTTTGTTTTCCAGATAGCATACTCAGTATTCAGAGAACATGGCCTTTTCCGAATATTCAAAGTATCACCAAATAAATTTTTTAATTTCTTTCATTCGTTGGAATGCGGGTATTGGGACATTCCTTGTAAGCAGTTTCTCAATCATTTTCTTTACAAATATATTTTCACTTTTTCAATGTAATAAAAATCTTTGCATAATTGTTAATTCGTAGTTACAACATTAATTTTAAATAATTTCAAAAGGACATACTTTACAGATCACAATCGTATACATGCGGCAGATGTGTTACACGGGTGTTATTACTTGACATGTCATCCGGTGTGTGCGTTTCTGGGCACTCCCGATAGCCCTGAATCTTCGTTGCCTCTTTCTGAAAACTCCCCATTACCTCTTTCAAACAGTATGAGCACACTTGAAGTATGTTCCTAGTATTTCTTTGTCAAAATTAGGTTTAATTTCACTGATGAAAAAGCTCTTCTAACACAATTTGTAACTGTCAAATGAAAGTTTCGAAACTTTTAAAGATTACCAATCTTTACTCGAAAAATTGATTATAATATCGAATTCTTCCAAAATTTGAAACTGTCTAAGTTTATTTCGTCTAGCATAATAATCCAATACAATAGCTCCAGAAGACCGTTTACACACTGTTCATCTTAGAAATTTTTGAAGTATATACAGAAATAAATTGATAGGGAGTGGTTTTCTTTTTTTAAATTTAAAATAAATTGTGAATGAACTCTTAATTCTTTCTTTTAATATAAAATATGATTTTTTTCTAGTTGATGGCTCTGTTTACTGCGGCAGCAATGCACGACTACGACCATCCCGGTCGAACAAACGCATTTCTTGTTGCAGCTGAAGACAAAAAAGTTTGTTTCTTTTACAGAAGTTCAATTATGTTGTGTAAATTAGGGAAAAAAAAAGTCATTTCCATAATTGCAAACTACAAGTCCCTGTCCACCTTACACATCTTAATATTATCAAATACAAAAAAGAAATGGCTTGCTTTCTAGGAGAAGCCGCTTAAGCTTACATAAGATATTCTTGAGTTGTCTTTTTTGATTACATCATTCCATCCTTTCTCTTGCTTGTTGCATGTAAACTTTTTTATAAACGTTCTACTTTTTTTATTGAGTGGGCTTTTAAATCCCATTTTGATGAAGGAAAATAGACCATTTGTTAGTGACAGATCGCTGGTTGAAATAAATAATCTGTATAAATTTAATACAATTTCCAATCCATTACACTTCATTCAATAACAGTTCTCTACTTTGGGCATTAATCTTAGAAATTCTGATTCAAACATTCGGTATAGGAATAATTAAATTTATATCACTTCATTTCATACAGCGCTGTCACAAAATGTATCAGATCTGTTTTACAACCGGTGGTAGCATTTTAAGAGAGAAACTTTCCCATTGGTATAAATTGGAATAACGATGATTAGATATGATAATTTGATGAAATGGAATTTCTGGCGCATTTCTAGAACAGGTCTAGATCATTCAAAAAAAAGTTTCTTAAATCTCTGCCCCGATTATAAGTGATGTATTTTTAGGTAATAATTTATGTAACGCAAATGATATTGAATGAAAAAATAAAATAACTTTGTCACCATTTCTTAAAAACTGATAGTTTCTTCTTTTTTTTTAGTAAACTGTCCTCCTAGTCATTTGCTTTAAATAAATAAATGATAAATGGAGTAAAAGAAATCGAAAATAAAAATTAAACATCCGTTCTATTGTAATTTAAATG
This sequence comes from Setaria equina, assembly GCA_003012265.1. Taxonomy (NCBI): domain Eukaryota; kingdom Metazoa; phylum Nematoda; class Chromadorea; order Rhabditida; family Setariidae; genus Setaria; species Setaria equina. The sequence goes on from PQVD01003007.1 coordinate 38,443, forward strand.
AGATAGATTTTCAGGCTATCTTATACAATGATCGCTCAGTATTAGAAAATCATCATGCTGCTGAGTCATGGCGGCTTCTGTCAAAACCGGAGAATTCTTTTATTGAAACGTTAGACACTGCTGAAACAAAACGGTTTAGGTAGTGTACTAATTCCTATGCAATTGATTTTTATTCAGTTCACATCGAACTGCTTATAATTAAACTGATAAATGATAATCATTAATCCAGTAGTGGTAGTTTACTCTTACGTTGTTAAACTATGTCATTCACGATCTGATGATAGACACTGAAGATCGTTTAAAAATTTCCTCATTCTGTCTTTTTTTTTTTCCTGCAGATATCTTGTACTGGAATATATCCTCGCTACGGATCTCAAACTGCATTTTGATATTATCATGCAATTTAATGAAAAAGCACCAGATATGGATCTAGGTAACGAGTCAGATCGTGTGCTTGTCTCGCAGATGCTCATCAAATTTGCCGATATCAACAGTCCAGCTAAACCATATCCACTTCATCGTCAGTGGACCGACCGCATTTGTGAAGAGTTTTACGGTCAGGTGTGCTTTTGAAATTATTAAACTTACTTCGACCTCCTCCGTTGCAATGAGTTTATTCAGTATAATAATTTCAACAGCAGTCAAATTTCTTACCATTAGCTAATAATTATTTTAACCGGGAGAAATTTATCTTTTAAATACTATATCATAATAAATTGTTTCAAATACGAGATGGCTTTTACCTGATATTTGGTCATTTTTAATTCCGTCCATTCTGTTTGAGGTTTCGAAAAAAACCTCGACAGTTTTTTTTTTCTTGATCCCCTCCCCCTCCCCAAAAAAAAAAGAAAAAACATGTATTCTAGGGCGATGAAGAGAAAAGACGTGGTATGGCGGTGTCACCTTATATGGATCGGGATGATCCAGCAGTTGCCAAATTGCAGGACTCATTCATTTCTCATATTGTTAGCCCTTTAGCTGTTGCACTGAATGAGGCAGGTCTGCTACCCATTTTGCCAGGTCTTGAGGAGCCTGAATTAATTATCAACCTGAAACATAATCACCAGAAATGGCTCCATGAACTGGAAGAACAGATGGTTTCCACAAAGGCTTTGGAATCAGGCACTGCTGTACCAACAACCACTGTTTCCAATCAGCAGCCGTCGTCAACGTCGCTGAAAACATCTAATCATATAATCGTCGAGGAGGTCCATTGCTGTATATTTATGTCCGTAGTCAATAGCCCTTCGAGTACTTCAGAATCCTTTTCTCCTCTTCACTTTCCACTTCTTTTGGGATCAAGAAAATTTCTGATGAATGCTAAGAGTCGAAAGGATATTAGATAATGGATATGTTCAATAGTTTTCAGTAAAATTTAAACTTTATAGGCTGGCAATGAGGAACAAAACAGTGAATCAAACAGTAAAGACTGTGAAAATGAGAATGGGTACTGAAGTGAGCATACTCAGGTACCCTTTTCTACTCTTAAAATTTTTCATTGTTTTCTCCATAATTTATTAGCTTTTCGAATTTACTGTATATTTCTTTTATAATTTTTATATAGCGGGCTCACAGAAAATATAGTACTTCATTAGTGTGGAATTCCAATACAAAAACTTTTTTATACTTTATTTTTGCCTCGCAAAATTTTCTTCGAGTCGTATTTCCCTCCTTTTTGATTCCTTTCACAAATTAACATTTGTTGAAATCTTGAAATATAAATTTCAGTAATGTTTTTGTTGTACTGGCTTGGATCAACACTTACGAATACGCGTCTCGATCATCTTGCTGATGCCATTGTTATTTTCCGGTTTTGTTTCCAAATACCCTTGCTTTCTCATAATTCGTCTCTCTTTTATTGGAAATAATTTCGCTTTTAAGTAGCCGCTCTCAGTTATAATATTTTTCAATAATTTGAAGCTCAGTTTCTTTTTTTATTACTCTGGTCATTAGGAATTTATATATAAATTACTGTTATCCCAGCAGATTGTGTTAAAAGTGATTCGGTATAGACTATTATTTGTTAAACAATCGACTTTTAAACTTTTAATTAGACTTTTAAACAATCGTGCTCATTAGTCACTAAATTATGATAAAGCCATATGAATAAATATAAAACAAGGGATAAGGAAGTCTCAGAAATCCTGGCTATCTCGAGGGTGCTTTTCGTTATCTTCTCCAATTTTCGGGAGAATCTAATATTATCAAATTCACTGTAAATCAATTTAAAGCTTACTTATTCGTCTTAAATTTCATTCAACCGTAAACCAACTATCGTGGTGAACTATTGTTTCGAACTTTTTGTGATAATTGCTATCCGCTTTAATCCAAATAACAAAATCATTGGGAGTAAAGTTTTTGAAAGCTGCTTCCTCCATATTTATTTCATGCTAAGTAATAAAAATAAAAGATTCAGGACACTTTTCCTTATTGAAAACTGTTCAAGTTTCAGGAACAGTTAGAAATACGAGTTTTATACAGGATAAAAAAGTTTAATAGGTCCACTCATAAGTGCAGTGGCTGGAAAATTGATGGCATTTTTTTTTAAATCGGTTAATTTGGAATAAAATGATCAATATGTGATTTTTGTAACAGTTATTTTCCTTCCATTAGATTTCTTGAGCAGCTCTCGTAACTTATATGTTGTTATTTAATTCTATTAAAATGAATTATAT